>JAVTVY010020492.1:0-83771 GCA_036873755.1 Hanleya hanleyi
AAAGCAATTTCTTCATAAAACAATGCAATTTTTCCATAAAATAATACTGGTCAACAAAACAATATAATAAGCAGGTTACCATAGGTAATGAAGGAAAAAAAAAATTCCTGTAGCATTATAATATAATTTTTACTCCAAAGCAAAAGATTTTCTTCTCCATAGGTGCATTGTGGAATTGTTCAGTTGCATGTACATATTAATTTATTAATACACACATGTACATACATGTGGAAGTAGATATGGACATCAATACTGAATAGATACATGCTGGAGATCAGTCACTCCTTGATTGCCGACTGTCAGTGTGACAATGTGAGAACTGTATACCGGTAACAACATAGCTAGTTTGTCCAACAATGAGAATACAAATCAGTCCTCCAGCAAACTTACCAATTCCAGTGTAATATCTAGAAATACTGTATCATGCTCGACTGAGCGAAGCGACAGTAATAAAACTGAGTGTTCTCTATCGGAAAGAATCACCATCAAAGAGATATAGCATAATATATATATATATATAGCAAAATAAATTTATACAGCTGCACATTTAACTGTATGCCTGTTTTTTTTCAGAAAAAGCATGAATATGTACCAGTTACAAGAGGAATAAGAACTATTTTATCTTTTTTTCTCACTCACGAAACGAAACAACATGGGAATACTTTATTCTGTGTAATCACAGAACTTGTACAAACATGCGTATGATAGTGAATTAACAGCCAAAGAGTTGATAGAAACTAGATTACAAAGAGCAATAGGAGCCACTGGTGCATCAACCCCTTAGTAGTTTTTCTTTTTGTAATCAAGCAGATGCAAATTACGTCCTAAGTAAGTGAAATATCAAGTTGGACACCACTGGGAGAAGCCACCTGTGTGTGTCTCTGGGAGAAGCCACCTGTGTGTGTCTCTGGGAGAAGCCACCTGTGTGTGTCTCTGGGAGAAGCCACCTGTGTGTGTCTGGATAACAACTTTGGTGCTGATGTTTTGTTGAAGATACTCCCAACTTTCTCAAAGCGAATTATGTCCCCCCCCTCATCTTGCATAATCATAATAATACATGTTCTGCAAAACGTGCAAATTTACAGAATATTGCCACCCAGCTGGCCAAATTTCACTAATACATGTATACACTCAAGCTACATGTAATTATACCGTTGCCTGAAGTCTAACGTCGTTTGTGACTAAAAAACTGACCGGGATGGAACAAAGTAAAAAGCAACATCATAATACTTTACTAAAGTTTCTGAATTATATCACCAAACAGGGCGCGAAATGTTCGGGTGTCCACCTGTCGATGACAGGTAGTATTTATGTGCAACAGGTAAAAAAAATAAATGACTGTCGCATGCGACAGGTGAAACATTGCAGGGATTCATAGGCGTTGATCTTTACTAACGCCCGAAGCAAGAAAAACTTCTTGTTGTTGTTGTTAAACGATGTCTCAACTTCTGCTGAGAGCATGCCATGCTTTAGAGCTAAAAATAAATTTAGCCTCGTTATGCTTCGGCAAGCGTCGACGTTCGATCAGACCTCAACGCTCCAGATTTGCTTACACTGTTGGAGAGACCATTGGAGATCGGCAGCCGCCGAGGTATATTTCAAGTCACGGATATTCTTCAGATCAAAGGTCACAGTGAACAGATCGGGAACCCACGCTCAGATGTCAGACAAACGAGTAAAAGAAGGTTATCGACGGATGTCTGTCAAACTGTACGCATTGCGGCAGGAAAGCTGACTTAGGAAAATGTGCTCAAGTTTACTGAAACAAATTCCATTCGGTCTACTGCTAAAGAATTCCAATGTTACCATATCATTAATTTTTTTTTTAAACATTACAAACGTGAAGCTGATCTAGAGAATGTATTCTAATAGCCGGACAGGGGCGACACTAACCAGACATGAGGTTGGTTGTGTTGTGCTTCTCAATCACCGTACGTTCACTGGTATATTCCATGAACACAAAATGCTAATAACTTTATACATATCTGTGCTTCCGTCATCGTGCCTCATAGTGACATTTCAAAAAACAAATTAGAAATGAAAATGAATGGTAGACTACTGGGGAAAGCTAGATTGTGCGAGGTTTTTTTGCTTTGGTTTTTTTTTTGGTAATAGGTTATTTATCATTTGACCAGGGAGAGTAATTATTTATCATTTGCCTAGCAATTATCAAAACTAATTAATGAATTATTTGTCATTCTGTGTTCTTACTACATGAGGTAATAAAAACATTTTAAAACTCAAGAAATCAGAAATTTGGTGAGTGGGCATTAAAAATAAAATCCTCAGGACTAAAATAGATAGTTTTCTCATCAAAACATCCCGGTGCGTTCATCGTTTAAACATAATTCGATCAGCATATAGAAATTTTGACAAAATTGTGTACAAGTAAGTTTTGGGTGGGACAGGTAGAAAAAAACCTTACCTGTCACATGTGACAGGTGGACTGAAAAAAACATTTCATGCCCTGCCAAATGGCAGGATTACTAAAACCGTGCACCAATCTTATTGGGGGGTGGGGCAACAGAAAAACTCACATGCAGAGAGACAAGTAGGCAGGTGTGCACATTTACTATATATAGGGCATATTGTGCCCACATTCTAGAATCGAAGAAGGAAAACCGATCGAGAAAGATTAGAGATATTACCAAGACTAATTATACAAACAGACAGAAGAACCTGATAGGCTGAGGGGGGAAGTGAACATAAGGGGCCAATGCACATCTACTGTGCTATGAAGTATCTAGAGCAGGAGAATAAGAACAGAAGCCCCCAAAGTCACTCAGATATGGTCCAGACAAGTTGTATAGGATGGATAATTGTATATATGCACCTCGCTGCCCCCAAAGGAAAAAAAATAGAGGGGCATGAATGCAGTATTTTGCCTGTACTTCATCTTAAAAAAAAGATATTTGTTTAATTATAAATGATGTATTTGTCGAGTTCATGTAAACTAGATTGATCTCAAACACAAGAGATGAACAACATAATCCACAGGTCAATGATCAAGTTGTTTTCATATCACTCAATCAAGAAATCAAATTGATTCAATCTTTCTTTTCATACATGTAAACACAAAGACTCAGAGGTCAAATATTGGAACAAATAATATGTTTAATACATTTCACAATTATTTTTCTTCTTCTGGAATTTACTGTGTAAGTTAGTCTGCCCCCAGACAGGACATACAGGTACCAGTCAATGATGCCACAATATCTGTTCTTATATTTTCTACATCTTGGCCCATATTCAAGAATTTATATTCAAGAATACAAACTAAAGGTGGTTCATTACTCAAACAATGTTGTGATTTCATGGTCGTACAGCGTAACGTCATTTTCCACCTCCAACATGAAAGAGGCCAGCGAGGGAAAACAATTGATGTCACAGATCTTCGAAGATAATGGGGGTATATGGATGTTCAAAGCCCTGTACAAGAAAAAGTAGATCCAAGGAACCATGTTTTATTTTATCAAATTAAACGACGCAATGTACATGTAGGAAAATCACTACTAAAAACGTCATAATAGGTCACCGGGCGAACTTTTTTCCTAACATTTATTTTGTATTCGCAGGGCTCGTTTTTCGACGGGAATCCGATTCTCTTATTATTCTCGTAAATTCGCCATACGCGAATCCAAGTGGATTCCCGTAACATCAAGTCAAATTAAATACTTTTAATCCTTTTGAAAATGACGATCAGCGAAACAGGAAGTCCAAAACTAGGAAGGAAAAAAACTAGGTAGGAAAACATTCTACCTAGACGATGATCTTTACTAACACCCGAAGCGAGAAAAACTTGTTGTTGTTGTTAACCGATGTCAAAACTTCTGCTGAGAGCATGCCCTGCTTTAGAGCTAAAAATAAATTTAGCCTCGTTATGCTTCGGCAAGCGTCGACGTTCGATTAACCTCGACGCTCCATATTTGCTTGCACCGCTGGAGAGACCATTGGAGATCGCCAGTCGTCGAGGTATATTTCAAGTCACGGATATTCTTCAGATCAATGGTCACGGTGAACAGA
This sequence comes from Hanleya hanleyi, assembly GCA_036873755.1. Classification (NCBI taxonomy): domain Eukaryota; kingdom Metazoa; phylum Mollusca; class Polyplacophora; order Lepidopleurida; family Hanleyidae; genus Hanleya; species Hanleya hanleyi. Next base: position 4,024 of record JAVTVY010020492.1, read on the forward strand.
TCGGGAACCCACGCTCAGATGTTAGACAAACGAGTAAAAGAAGGTTAACGACGGATGACTGTCAAACTGTACGCATTGCGACAGAAAAGCGGACGAAGGAAAATGTGCAAGGTTTACAGAAATAAATTCCATTCTTTGTCTACTGCCAAAGAATTCCATTGTTACCATATCATTTAGTTTTTTTACAAACATTACAAACGTGAATCTGATTTAGAGAATGTTTTCTAATAGCCTGACAGGGGCGACACTGTAACCAGACAACATGAGGTTATTTGTGTCGTGCTTCTCAATCACCTACGTTCACTGATCATATTTCGTGAACATAAAATGCTAATAACTTCATACATACATGTATCTGTGCTTCCGTCATCGTGCCTGATAATGTGACATTTAAAAAAACAAATAGGAAATGAAAATGAATGATAGGCTACTGGGGAATGCTAGATTGTGGGTTTTTTTAATAGGTTTAATTATTTATCATTTGACCAGTGAAAGTAATTATTTATCATTTGCCTAGCAATTATCAAAATTAATGAATTATTTGTCATTCTGTCTTCTTACTAAATGAGGTAATAAAAACATTTTGAAACGCAAGAAAGTTTGCGAGTGGGCATAAAAAATAAAATCCTCAGGACAACAATGGATAGTTTTCTTATCAAACGCCATCGTTTAAACATAAATCGTGTATCAGCATATATAGAAATTTTGACAAAATTAGTGTACAAGTAAGTTTTGGGTGGGACAAGTAGAAAAAAACCTTATCTGTCACATGTAACAGGTGGACTAAAAAAACATTTCATGCCATTTCATTACTGATGCCGTCACTGTTCATATCAATCGAAATAATCACAAGATCTCTTCCCATGTGTAGGTATGAATTCGTTTGCCTTTTATTGCGTTTACGGTGAAGTAATTACAATTCATGTGAAATTTCCCCACACATTTTCCGGACTCCATGCTGGTTCTAAATTTTAATGATCACGTATAAAGTCTGTCTGTTCGTCTTCAATAATTCCGAAAGTCACGATGAGCTGAAAGTTAGAAGTTTACTATATATTGTTCAAGCATTTTATTGACATTTCTTCAGGTTGTCAAATTGAAATAAAAGAAAACTCAGAGTATTGATATAATTCAACATGTTTATCAGCTCACTCACATTATTGGCATTCTTGTAATCCACGACGATAAAATTGGATTCCCGTGGATTACCGTGTGACTAAATTACGGGAATCCATTTGGATTCTGGTCAAATTTGACGAAAAACGAGCCCTGTATTCGTAATACGTGATTCTTACAGGTTGAAAACTCGATTATATTTTAAATTTGTATATAAATAACATATTCACGATCACGATGTTGTTATAATCATGAAGCCACCTGGCTTTTTAACTTAGATGAAAACCCGAGGGCTTCAAGTCCCCCGACGTTGAAACGATTGATTTGACTTGGAACCGTAACTTTCAGTACCCAGCACGCGGAGCAATCCCAAGTGAGATCCACTGGCAAGGTACCCACAATTATCGAATATGTCCTAATCCGGCAAGGATTTCAGAACATAATGTATGAGAACAAAATTTTAACTTGGCCTGCAGGTGGCGCCACCTATAGGTGGGTCAGCGTGAAAAATAATTCCAAGTTAGATCTTGTGGCGAAGTACCCACATACAAAATTTAAAAAGAATCCGTTCAGTTTTTCGAAAGTTTTTGTCTGGAAACAAAATTTTAACTTAGACCCAGTTAAATTGGCGCCACCTACAAGCAGATCGGCGTGAAAAACAATCTTGAGCGAGATCTTGAGGCGAGGTACCCACATACCAAATTGAGAAGTTAAGTTTTTCTGAGGTTATTGTCCGGAAACTTGTCGGACGCAAAATTTTAACTTGGCCCCCAGATGGCGCCACCTATATGCAGATGGGTGTGAAAAACAATCCCAAGAGATCTTGAGAAAAGGTACCCACATACCATATTTGAATATAATCCGTTCAGTTTTTCAAAAGTTATTGTTGGGAAACAAAATTTTAATTGGCCCTCATGTGGCGCCACCTATAGGTGGATCGGTGTAAAAAACAATCCCAAGCGAGATGTTAAGGTGAGGTACCCATACACCAAATTTGAAAAGAATCCATTCAGTTTTTCAAAAGTTATTGTCCGGAAATGAAATTTTAACTTGGCCTCCAGGTGGCGCCACTTAAAGGTGGATCGGTGCGAAAAACAATCCCAAGCGAAATCTTGAGGTGAGCAGGGGTTTTTCTTGACAGTTTTTCATCGGGGTAACCCCGATGAAAAACAATTAAGAATTGAGTTTTGACGTTTTTTTGGAAATTGAGTTTTCCATGAAAAAATTGAGTATTTTATTTTTCGGACATTAGCGCGCCGTAGGCGCGCGAAAAAATTGAGTTTCCTTCAATAAAATTGAGTTTCTGTAACGAAATGCAAAGATAATACAGCTCGTGAGAAGAAAGAAAAGACTGCACTCACGTGGTGGAAGAGCGATGTGTGCGTTGTTGTTGTTATACGCACAGCCTACGTTTTGTTCCACTTTGCATGCGGGCGTATGACGTTTCATTGGAAAGGGAATTCCTTGTAGTTTCTGATTGAATGCGTGATTTCGACCGATGGCCAATCAAACAGACGATAACATCGAAAAACTGCAAGGGGTGTTTTCCCGTTTCTCTAGTAACGGTAACAGCCGATCCTGTATCGGTTACCTTGATTGGACAAGCGGGGTAACGTGACCTACATCATTGGCCATAGCCGTCAAGCTGATCTGAGGGAAACGCCATTTTTATCTCATCGCAACGAAATTACGTGGCGCAGAAGCTCGAAAGAAATTTGAAAATAAAGTTTGTTTAGCGGATTTAATCGAAACCCGCACTTTGGAAATATAAACTGAGCTTCTGTACTTCAACTATACCAAAGAATCATATATTTTGAAGGGGTTTTCTGTGAGTATTTTATATTTTCTGGGCGGCTTCTCGACAACGTTTTATGGAAATCTCCGTTGGTGTTTTTTTTTTTATTTCTTCCTCCCGACTTCGTTATTCTGAGACAGAATATCAAGTTTACATTCAAGAAATCAAATCAGGCTTAGCTAACAATATATGTATGGTTTTTATCGAGTTTCATGCTTGTTAAATTTGAAAAAGCGATTTCAGAATGGTACATCGCTGTACTCGCGGCTCGCCGCATAGAAAGACGAGAGCCGTTTGAACGACTCGCCGCAGCGTAACAGTTAAAATGCTGAAAAACTGAACTTAGAAAAATAAAGAACTGAATAAAGATCTATGCATGGAGACATTCATACAGTTGACTCCTCGTCGATGATCAATAATAAACTCCAGTAAATGGGGAGAGTCAGACGCAGGCATTTGCACGTCGCTGAAAGTGAAAGTAGAGCTGCCAGATGTCAAGAAATGTAAAGTGTCTCCATGAATAGATTTTGTAATAGATTATGTAATCGAAAATGCGAGACAAGAACTTTGAGTTTCACAACACGTCGGTTCGGTATTGCTGCGCAACAACAACAACACAATGTTGTAGAGGGGGTGAAAAAAAACGTGATGGAGGGCGCATTTTATTTTCATTTTTCTGAAAGCCAACCAAAATGTTGGCCATACAACTGACATTTGAGATGCATACTGCAAACCTGTGTATGCATCAGCTGTTTTCAAGCACAGAAGAATTTTTCATCATTTAGATTTACGCTGGAAGAAATATACCTCTGAAACGCCCGTACACAATCTCTTTTTTTTTGGGTATTGCATGTATTTTTTTTGCATGCTATTCCTATTTCTAAGATGAAAAGGCACTAAAAATTGAGTTTTCGCACTTCATTCGATGAAAATTGGGAAAAATTGAGTTTTCACACTTCATTCGATGAAAAGCGGGAAAAATTGAGTTTTAGGCATTATTTAGCGCGCCGAAGGCGCGCGAAAAAAATTGAGTTTTATTGTATTCAGAAATTGAGTAGATGAAAAACTTTTGTCAAGAATAACCCCTGGGTGAGGTACCCATACATCAAATTTGAAAAGAATCCATTCAGTTTTTCAATAGGTATTGTCCGGAAACAAAATTTTAACTTGGCACCACTTATATGCGGATCGGCGTAAAAAACAATCCCAAGCCAGATCTTGGGGCGAGGTACACACATACCAAATTTGAAAAGAATCCGTTCAGTTTTTCAAAAGTTATTGTCCGGAAATGAAACTTTAATCTGGCTCCCAGGTGGCGCCACCTATACGTGGATCGGTGCAAAAAAACAATCCCAAGCGAGATCTTGAGGTGAGGTACCCATACACTAAATTTGAAAGAATCCATTCAGTTTTTCAAAAGTTATTGTCCGGAAACGAAATTTTAACTTGGCCCCCAGGTGGCTCCACCTATATGCGGATCGGCGTGAAAAACAATCCCAAGCAAGATCTTGGGGCAAGGTACCCACATACCAATTTGAAAAGAATCCGTTCAGTTTTTCAAAAGTTATTGTCCGGAAACGAACTTTTAACTTGGCCCCCAGGTGGCGCCACCTATATGTGGATCGACGTGAAAAACAATCCCAAGCGAGATCTTGAAGCGAGGTACCCACATACCAAATTTGAAAAGAATTTGTCCAGTTTTTCAGAAGTTATTGTCCGGAAACGAATCCGGACGAAAGCACGGATGGACGGACGCACGGACGGACGGACCCCAATACTATAGTCCCCCTTTAGCCCTTCGGGCGTCGGGGGACAAAAAGTGAAGGTTTAACACATTGTGGGATTCGTGTAGCTTTACATGAGGAAAATGATTTTAGCCTGATTTTGACCCAAATGCACTGACATGGTGGTGTTTGGGCACGAATACAGAAATGTCTAGGTCGACGACCCCAATGTTTTTCAACATTATTTTGCTCGGCAACCTCCAGGGTATTAACAGTTAAAGAAAAACAGTAGATCACTGGACAAAGTTTGAGTCTTGAACCACCTTAATTGCTTCAAATTCAGAGAACATGGTCGCTGATAAGAAAAAAAAAGAAAAAAAGCAGCAATAGACTTCAATCACATTAACAATATCCAAAGGTTAGACAGTGTAAATGGTAAGCCTGTTAGATCCTGCTAAGATTAATACAATATATATATATATATTACTTTATTTTCTGAGGGTAACAAATACAAGTATTTACTCTGTCAGTTGTGTAAACTGTAAACAATAGATTTATCAATACCACAAACTTTACCTCACTAAGACAAAATGAGGGTTATTTTTTCATATAAACACAGGTGCCAATATCGTGTAGTGTAGTTACTTCAAAGGTGCCAATATCGCAAAGTGTAGTTACCTCAAAACTTTTCAGGGAAAAACAAACAAATAAAACAGCAGTAGTAACAGTAATTATTAGGGTTTGAATACCTTATATTGAAAATCTTGACTTATAGATATAGAAACATAACAATATAGAAACTAAGTAGATTTATTTATGAATAAACAGATATGCATACACATTTTGAATGCATATAATTTATAATATTTTTCCTTAAAGTACATATATGTATGCATCACAAATTTGGATTGGCCTTCTTTGATAAGATTTAAAAATAAGAGTCTATAAATATGTTTTGGGTTAAAATAAATTTAAAAAAATCAATAATATTACCTTTATCAGCGTATCCTCCAACAACTTTGATTATATTTTCTAATCTGATTCACTTATTTATCATCCAAGGTGGCCGGGCGTAAGTAATTCCTACTCCTCCTATACTACAGTATAAACACACTCCACTGAAAGGTAGAAATTCTTTGATCTATTCTCCTGTAAAAGTGTACCTATACCTGAACCTCAATCTGGAGCTATTATAGCACAGTGACCTCACCACGAGCGAGCGGCACCCGGTAAAATCCGTCCTGGGCCAAAATTAGCGAGAACAAAAATTAGGACAGTTCTCAAAATTCTTCTGTAAACATCAAAGACCGAAATGGCCATATGTGTACATGGATGCTTTTTTTGCCTTATTTACCCAACGACAAACGTTGACAAAACCTAGGCGCTCAAGTCAACAAGCTATATGTTAAGTAAACCTTCAATTTAGTTTTATTTAACTCCCAGTATTTTTTTGCTTATCTCCTGTATTTAATAAGGCCATGCCAATGGAATTTCTCATGTGTGACAGTTGCCGACAGATCATTATTTTTTTTTCTGGAATTTTCAAGATAAGTACTATTTTATGCCATTCTCTTACAAACAAAATTAATAAATCGGACCACACTTCTTATCAACTTCTTCTGTAATCTACATGAATAAGTTCTTCATTGACTGAATTTTAAAAAGTATTGACTCCCTTGTGACAATAGATCAAAGAACAAATAGATTTTCTCAGTTCTTGATTTGATCAAATAGTTTAATCAACTGCACAATCTTTGAGTAAAGCGGATTTGATCTGAATCAGATTTTAAATAAATAATACATGTACATGTATACTGCGATACATATTTCCAATATTAAATTTGAACAGCCTCCAAAAATTTCCCATGGGTTCATGAATACAACAGTCTGAATAAAATATCACAAACCGCGTGGTTCGAGTTAATTATTGCCACCATTCATATGAACAATGATTGAAATCTGCTGTGCTTAACGAAGCACCCCCTTGTAGAGATGGCTTACTGTAGATAGGGCCCTGTCAATAGCTTATCCTACAAACTTATCTGTCCATCAGAAACTTGATCAACATAAATCATTCAGTTCAGGTTGTAGAGAAGAAATTGCTCAAACAGACCATAACATTACAAGAGAAGAGTATTAAATTTCCCAGGCCGGCCAGGAATACTACATGTACCTGGTTCTGATTGAATGAACTAAGGTTCACACACACAAGCTGTCTGTTTTGTACACGAGTGTGGTACTTAAAATACACCACCTCATGGAATGTATCAGTATATGCATATATCTGAAGTACGGTACACTTTCTGGAGGGCAGTAATTTATATTTATTGTACATGCAGTAAATGCACATACCTGAAGTACACCTCTTGTAGTGTGGTAATGCATAGTACACCTCTTGGAGTGTGGTAATGCATATTTATAGTACACCTCTTGGAGTGTGGTAATGCATATTTATAGTACACCTCATGGAGTGTGGTAATGCATATTTATAGTACACCTCATGGAGTGTATCAATATTTATGCATATACCTAAAGTACACCTCTTGGAGTGCAATAATATATTATTTATACATGTATAATATATATTATTTTATATATCCAGAGAAACAATCTTTCACGGAAGATATTTAACCACAAATTTAGCGAAAGTTAGTTCCGCATGAATGATGTCAATAAGGAATTCACAGCAACTGCTCCAAAGTGTGGAATTGACACCAAAGAGTGATATTAAACTGTCCCCGTGTGTGAGATACTCCATCAAAGTGTGATAACAGCACAAAGTTTGAGAACAGCATCAAAGTGTGATAACTCCCTAAAAGTGTGAGAACTTCCCCAAATTGTGTCAACAGCATTGGGGTATGATATTAAACTGCCACAAAATGTGATAACTACCACAAAGTATGATAAATGCCAAAAAGTGTGATAACTGCAGCAGAGTGTGATAATTTTTCACAAAGCATGACAACTACTGCAGCCAATGTGTGACCGATATTTCAGGACAATCAGGAGATTAAATGAGGAGTTACCCTACACAACAGCTTCCTACATGTAGCTGAACTCACAAACATTGATTTCTTGGGTTGCTGGATTTGTTTACCTGCAGGAAATTCGCATTAACACGACAAAACAGTGGCAGCTAGAAACACGGAAAATTCCTCACATATTATCACCGTGCAATGATTGCATTCAAAGCTCCGTGTTTAATATTATTATTGGGGGAGGGTAGAGGTCCTTCCGGTGGTGTAATCAAATGGCTAATTGTAATAGGACAGCATAAAGTCTGCAAGCTTTTCAGAGACCTAGGAAGTACCTCACAGGAAATCAAACAGTTTCCACTGTTCTTATTTTACAGGGTAATATTTGAGGCTCCTGTGTTATAAACACATCATTTAGTCAATGTGAAGCATCAAATTATATCATCAATTTCTATACATGTACCCTTTGTACATTTATGTTTTACTAACTGTATATAAAATACATACAATACATGCACCTTTAAAAAATATGAGCAAAAATTGAGCGACCTCAATTTTAGTCTTCTCTTAGCACCCTCATTTTATTCTTCTTTCCGATATCAGCAGCCTCATTTTTAGTCTTATTTATGATATCAACTTCATTTTTAGTAGTACTCTTCCTGATAGCAACCTCATTTTCAGTACTCTCTGACAGCAATCTCATTTCTAGTACCAGTATTCTTTCCAATAGCAACCTCATTTTTAGTACTCTTTGTGAGTAATGTCTTTCCACCAGCAACCTCATTTTAGTACTCTTTCTGATATCAACTTCATTTCAGTACCAACTCTTTCCAATAGCAACCTCAGTTTTAGCATTCTTTATGACAGCAACCTCATTTTTAGTGTTCTTTCTGATAGCAACTTCATTTTCAGCAGTCTTTTTAACAGCAACCTCATTTTTAGTACTCCTTCTGATATCAACTTTATTTTCAGTACGCTTTCTCATAGCAACCTCAGTTTTAGCATTCTTTATGACAGCAACCTCATTTTTAGTATTCTTTCCAATAGAAATAAAGTTCAATTGCAAAACAGAAACTGTAGTCTGTACGTAAAGTTGTCATATTCAAATTTAATATGTTCCACAAATCTGAGCCCTTCTGGTTTCAAATATATTTTTACTTATAAAAACTGGGAGACTGCGCTTGCTTGGAGCAAGATTCTACACCAATTGACAGGAAGATCATTGGAGGGTGAAGTGGGGGGGGGGGAGCATTACCGTCAACAAAAATAACTGAGTTTGAGACAAGATATATGCTCAATCCAATAGCATCTACTTACTGGTCCAATGGTTAGAGATACATGTCTCAGATGTTCCTTGGATCACGAGATATATCAACATCATACATTAGAGCTAGACACAAATGGGTTCTTGTTCCGAAGACTAATGTAGGAGGGGGAACAGGCTTGATCCACAGGTCCTCCTGGAATGTCTGGACACCACACGATTGCCAGGATTCATCCGAATTCAGCAAGTAAACCGAACAGAAATCCCACACTGGAAGAACTCAACACTTAATTGTTACCAACTTTCCCACCGTTTTCCTCAAGAATTATCAAAAACAGCTTCCATACTAGATAGCTACAAGTATGCAAATCTACATTCACCAAAGAAAAAGCACCACAGATACGGTCTGTCAGTACATCAGTCCGTCTGTTTGTCTGTCTGTCACAGACTATCACTTCACTGATCTACATCTGCATGTAACACCTGAGCGTGGAGAAAGATTGGAGTAAAGTGACACATCTCCAAACCTCGGCTGCTTGCATCACAGTAGGTCTGTCTGTGACATTTATACTCACACCTAACATGGACCTCTTTCCTCCTATCTAGCGGTGACTTTACCAGGTGGACATTTTTTCCAACCGAAATTTTTACGTGTGCTCGGAGAAATCCATTAACGAGTTACGATGTGGCTTCTGTGTGTAACAAATCATTCCTGCGCGCCGACGTATTTACTTTCATTTAACAGGGACAATGTCTGTGACATTCTTCATCTTCCGAGACTTGATGGGATCGAGCGCTGGCCCAGACACAGTGTTCGCAGCCTGGAAGTCAACAATTAAACAATTGATGGCATTGCGACAAACACTCTTGAAACAGGTCGTCTGGTTATCTCGAGCATGAGTGTAAAACACTGCGACATATAACTAACATCATTAACCAATGAGAATCTGCAATTCAGATGAGTTTCATCCACAATGTCTGCATCTACATGTACGTACACAATACCTTCAAGATCATACCAAGTTTCGTATGTCAGATTTCCAGAAGATCGGGTTCCAAAGGGGAGGAGTTTCAAGTGTCTCGTTGAGAACTGAACTTGAGATTTCCTCCATCAAGTCTATAATATCACTCATTTGTTATACATTATTTGCACTGTGGAACCTGGGCTTAATTTAAAAGCCACTGTTTCATTGTAGTTGAAAACCATTAATAGGAGATTTCAGAGGACTTTGAATTTCTGTAACTAAAATGACCCCATAGAACCCTAGCTTGAATGAAATTCCAAATTAAAGATTGCCAATAAATAATAAGGTATCTAGTGGTAAGACTTATCAATTAATCACCTCCTGCAGTTATTGATTAATCACCACCTGCAGCTATCAATTAATCATTTCCTGTAGTTATGGATTAATCAACTTCTGCAGTTATTGATTAACCAACTCCTACAGTTATTCACTAATCACATCCTGCAGTTATCGATTAATCACCTCCTGCAGTTATTGATTAATCATCTCCTGCAGTTACTGATTAATCAACTCCTGCAGTTATTGCTTAATCACGTCCAGCAGTTATCAATTAATCATTTCCTGCAGTTATCGATTAATCATCTTCTGCAGTTATTGATTAATCATCTCCTGCAGTTATAGATTATTCGAACATACCTCCAGTCCGTCTCAATGTTATAGCATTGTACCGAAACTGGTGTTGAATTCCCGATAAACACTGGCGAACACCTGCAGCTCCGTGACGTTGTCGGCTGGCGGAGATAACTATAGTGAGCGCGCGAAATGTATACTTTCCCGCAGTTTGCAACAATGTCCGCATTGACCAGCTGGGATGTGAAACCCCACTCAGAAATTGTTTTGATCAATGTGGAAGGCATACACAAACATATATCAGCTAATTTAATAGAATTTCGTGATGAATATTCGATTGTGTATGTCCGAATCGAAATAAAGACCTCGGAAATCGGTTTCAAATTTCCGAGATAAACACCAGTTGGCACGAGTCCAGCAGTTTAGACCCGAGGCCGCCTCGGGTCTAAACTGCTGGACGAGTGCCAACTGGTGTTTATCTCGGAAATTTGAAACCTCTTCCTCGGTCTTTATTTCTTAAATCACCTCCTGCAGTTATTGATTAATCATCAGATGCAGTTATTGATCAATCATCTTCTGCAGTTATTCATTAATCCCCTTCTGCATTTAATGATTCATCACCTCCTGCAGTTATTGGTTAATCACCTCCTGCAGTCGTTGATTAATCAGCGTCTGCAGTTATTGATTAATCACTTTCTGCAGTTATCGACTAATCAGTTATTTGATCAGAATTCCAAGTTTGGATATACATTGCATTAGAACATATCTACATGTATGAGTATTCCACATATATGATCAATCGATAAGAAAGAAAAAAATATCTGATGTTCAAGTTTTGTTTCTCATGAAAGAAAAACGAACATGCACATTTTGAAGTGCAGAAACTGTCGACGGAAGGAATAGTTACGACAGTATACATCACTTCAGCTTTACACAACACTAAATATATTGGGAACAGTCTACAATTATCAGATTAATAAATGCTCTAATGTTGGAGCTGCACCACTCTACATGTATCTGGCAATATTTATTCCTATGACTTTAACAAGTTCATTACAAAATTTATTTACTCCCAGATATCGATCTTGTATGTTTTGTACTACATCACTTTGTAATTATTTGGCTGGCCCCAAAAACATGTAACTCCATGGCATGTGAAAGGGTTACACACAATTTCTAACAGTAAATATCACCAGTAAGTGTGAAAACAAACAAGCACAGCTTTAACATCAACAGGGAATATTTAATTTCTCGGACACTTGGGCAAAGAGAGAAAATTCCAAACGTGATGTAACCAAATCGACGAGAAATATCAGAATATATTCGCCCCCTTCAGTAAATATCAGTTCAATTTTTATCAAATATAAACAGATGAAGCATATAACCTTTTGTCTTCAGGAAGGCCAGTCATGCTTATGGTTTGTTTCAATTCTACTTCACCCTACAAGACAGGTAGACCACTGAGGTCATCAAACCAGATCATACATATATGGGACGAATGCTACACAGGAAATCCTGAAACCAGGGCTTGAAATATTGAAAACCATGAACAGGACATTTGTCCTGCCAAGCAAAAAATTTACAGGACATACTGATTTTCTGCAGGACATTTCTTTTTCATAGGCATTTATCAATTGTCATTCAGATTATATTATGTAAATAAATTCCAAAATTAAAATATAAAATAATTCTGAGTTAAATCTAAGTCAGGGTTAATGCTCTCAAGACATTCCTAGTAGTCGTTCAGAATAGGCTAGCCTAACATAAGAAGTATAGCGTAGATGCGCGTCAATAAGCTAAAGGCTGTGCAGAACGGGGTTCCTTGCAGAATGACGTGACCTTCTGCTGTCCAATGAAAAATGTTTTAATCTTACCCCGCTAAATAGGTCACCGGGAAAGCCCAGTCGTAAACAACAACGGCAGTGGATTTTTGCAACGGGAAAACGTAAAGCGATTTTCCGATCGCAGTGAAACATCATGGAAGGTACTAAAATTATTTTCTTCTAATCGCTTTGTTTCTCAGACTGCCTGATGCTAACAGTGTCCGACAATTGTCCGAGGGTCGAAAATATTGCTGGACAAGTCAATTTTCTGTGGGACATGTCCGGCAAATAGATAGACATTTCGAGCACTGGAAACTGATCAGTACTGTACAATAACTGAGTTTTTCTGATCAAAAAGGCCTCCGAGAAGTTCTGACCAGTTACCATGGTTACTGACCATACAATACTGAGCAGTAACTGCACAGTTCCAAAAAGTTACTGATACAAGAGAGAGAGGGGATTAGGTGCTAACATCACGATCAGCAGTAACTGCACAGTTCCATTAAGTTACTGATACAAGAGAGAGAGAGAATTAAGGTTTAACGTCACGATCAGCAGTAACTGCACAGTTCCATAAAGTTACTGATACAAGAGAGAGAGGGAATTAGGGTTTAACGTCACAATCAGCAGTAACGGCACAGTTCCATAAAGTTACTGATACAAGAGAGAGAGGGGATTAGGGTTTAACATCACGATCAGCAGTAACTGCACAGTTCCATTAAGTTACTGATACAAGAGAGAGAGAGGGGATTAATTAGGGTTTAACATCACAATCAGCAGTAACTGCACAGTTCCATAAATTTACTGATACAAGAGAGAGAGGGGATTAGGGTTTAACGTCACAATCAGCAGTAACTGCACAGTTCCATTAAGTTACTGATACAAGAGAGAGAGGGGATTAGGGTTTAACATCACGATCAGCAGTAACTGCACAGTTCCATAAAGTTATTGATACAAGAGAGAGAGGGGATTAGGGTTTGACATCACGATCAGCAGTAACTGCACAGTTCCATAAAGTTACTGATACAAGAGAGAGAGAGAATTAGGGTTTAACATCACAATCAGCAGTAACTGCACAGTTCCATAAAGTTACTGATACAAGAGAGAGAGGGGATTAGGGTTTAACGTCACAATCAGCAGTAACTGCACAGTTCCATTAACTTACTGATACAAGAGCAGGGGTTATTTGAGACACTTTTCCTTTATATAACTCAATTTCAAAAAGATGAAAAACTCAATTTTTCGGCGCGCCTACGGCGCGCAAAATAATGAACAAAACTCAATTTTTCCGGGTTTTTCATCGCATGCAGTCTGGAAACTCAATTTTTTATCTTTTTAGTAGGACACTTACAATAAATAAATTCGCGACAATTTTTCATCGTGAATGAACATGTCAGTAATGTTATGAAGCTCATCAAGCAAAGTTGCGTGTCATACATAGCTGCATACAAGCTTGTTTGCTATCCAACTGTGATTGGCCGATTATATTTTGGCTAAAGATGTTAAGTAGAAATACTTCCCTCAGAGATAGCTTCATTTAATTAAAAAATGAGAGCGAATAAAACAAGAGAGTTTTAAAATCCAAGTTATCTCGGGAAGTTCTATTTGGTCGATTATTTTGGGGGTGGGGGAGAGTACTTTAGCTCTGGATTGTGATAGGTCAAAAGTGAAAATATTTTCCCTACAAATAGCTTACTTTAGTTTAAAAAATCTATACTTATAGTCAAGAAATAAAAATTGTCCCTTGTCCATTTCCATGAGTTAACCAATCCTTGACAAAGTTGATGGTTGAGTATTGTAAGTGTCTGGGTATTTGTAAGTGACAGGAAAGAAATGAAGAAATAAATGGCAATAAAAATGTTAATAAGAGACGTAAAAAATAAAACAATGGTGGTTGTGAAGTTTTGTGGATTTCACGAAAAAAATCCAATGCTGCTTGGTAAATGCAGATAAATGGCCAAAAATTGCAAATTAAACTCAATATGCACCCTATTTTGTAGTATGTGGTGTGGGACTTGTTTACAAAACATACTGGGGTTTCAGAAATTTCCATCGGGCAGAAATAAAATTATTCATAAAAACGTATATTTTGTATGTTATAGCATATGCCCCCGCATGTAGATCCCCAGTTGCGCAGGAGAGAGTGTGGATCTTTTGTTTTTACACCAATCTGCATTGCATTGTGTATTTATTCCCAAATGGTACATCAGCTGTATTTTGGGGAATGTCTGTTTTGTTCGTTTCTTGTTTCTGGGGAAACGTCTTTCAACGTCACACGCATCCAAGTGAAATGTTGACTGAGAGAGAAAATGCTTGCCCGTTGTCTTGGTTCCGGAGATTGACGGACAGCGTGTCTCGGAGACCAGACTCATAAGCCACAGCAGTATGACAGCAGTGGTTCCCGAATGGACTAAAAAGGGGACGTAACTTTGAAATATCAAAATGGCGGACTAGTTCGATCGTCGAAAACGTGGCCGAACAATTTGCTTTGAAATGAGAAACGTTCAGGACAATGTCTTTATCGGACCTATACGACTGAAATGAGAACAGTTCAAGACCAGACGTCCTTATCGGAGCTATACGATTGAATAATAAAGGTACACAAGTTATCTGTCTGCACATCAGTTACAAATCCTGAGTGCTTATCTCGACTCGAGTGGCGTGGCTGGTCACACGTTTTTTTTTTTCTTTCTCGCGGGGGTTTTGGGGAGGGGGACGGGATAACAGACGACGAAACTCAGTTTAGATTACTCAGAAACTCAATTTATTTCGTAGAAACTCAATTTTTCGCTCGCCTTCGGCGCGTAAATTCTCAAAATTTTAGAAAACTCAATTTTCGGCAATAAAACTCAATTTACAAAATTTTGCAAAAACTCAATTTGTAATTGTTTTTCATCGTGGTTACCACGATGAAAAAAGTGTCTAGAAAAACCCCTGAAGAGAGAGAGGGAATTAGGGTTTAACATCACAATCAGCAGTAACTGCACAGTTCCATAAAGTTACTGATACAAGAGAGAGTGAGAAGTAGGATTTAACGTCACAATCAGCAGTAACGGCACAGTTCCATAAAGTTACTGATACAGGAGAGAGAGGGAATTAGGGTTTAACATCACGATCAGCAGTAACTGCACAGTTCCATTAAGTTACTGATAAAAGACAGAGAGAGAAGTAGGATTTAACGTCACAATCAGCAGTAACGGCACAGTTCCATAAAGTTACTGATACACGAGAGAGAGAGGGAATTAGGGTTTAACATCATGATCAGCAGTAACTGCACAGTTCCATTAAGTTACTGATACAAGACCGAGAGAGAATTAGGGTTTAACATCACAATCAGCAGTAATGGCACAGTTCCATTAACTTACTGATACAAGAGAGAGAGGGAATTAGGGTTTAACATCATGATCAGCAGTAACTGCACAGTTCCATTAAGTTACTGATGCAAGACAGAGAGAGAAGTAGGATTTAACGTCACAATCAGCAGTAACGGCACAGTTCCATAAAGTTACTGATACAAGAGAGAGAGGGAATTAGGGGTTAACATCATGATCAGCAGTAACTGCACAGTTCCATTAAGTTACTGATACAAGACAGAGAGAGAATTAGGATTTAACGTCACAATCAGCAGTAATGGCACAGTTCCATTAACTTACTGATACGAGAGAGAGGGAATTAGGGTTTAACGTCACGATCAGCAGTAACTGCACAGTTCCATTAACTTACTGATACAAGACAGAGAGAATTAGGGTTTAACATCGCGATCAGCAGTAACTGCATGCACAGTTCCATTAAGTTACTGATACAAGAGAGAGAATTAAGGTTTAACGTCGCGATCAGCAGTAACTGCACAGTTCCATTAAGTTACTGATACAAGAGAGAATTAGGGTTTCACGTCACGATCAGCAGTAACTGCACAGTTCCATTAAGTTACTGATACAAGAGAGAGAGAATTAGGGTTTAACATCGCAATCAAAAGTAACTGCACAGTTCCATAAAGTTACTGACACAAGAGAGAGAGAGAGAGGGAATTAGGGTTTAACGTCACGATCAGCAGTGACTCAGTGCACAGTTCCATAAAGTTACTGATACAAGAGAGAGGGAATTAAGGTTTAACGTCACGTTCAACAGTAACTGCACAGTTCTGTTTAGTTACTTAGTACCAAGCAGTTTCTGTACAGTCATGCAGTCAACAACTGAACGGTTCTTCATGGCAACTGCACAGTACTGATCAGTTCCTGGATGGAAATTATCAGTTCTTCACTGTGCTGAACAGCCCATTTGATTAACTGCCCAGTTCCTGGATGGAAATTATCAGTTCTTCACTGTGCTGAACAGCCCATTTTATCAGCTGCCCAGTTCCTGGATGAAAATTATCAGTTCTTCACTGTGCTGAACTGCCCATTTTGATGATTTTACAATACTGGCCTGAAGACTCTGCTCAGTTCCACTCAGAACTATCCACTATTAAGACCAGAACTGATAGTTTGTGAACTGCACAGTGCTGAATGGTCAAAGTTTCCCCTTGTATTAGCATCTTGCTCTAATGCACCCCCTCTCCCCAGTAATGAACTGTTGGAAACCTGCCAGTTATCATTAGCTACAAATATTTCCCATACATAAACATAGGGAGAAATGGTACCGAAATGACTCAACGACTAATGAAATGACCCAAAGACTACTGAAATGATCCAAAAATTTGCCGCCATGAACTATAGACAGTAACTGGACTGATATTCAGTGACGAAACTCCATCATTATTGCATTAATACCAAGTTGAGTTGGGTTGGGTTTATTCTCTGAATCTACCCTATTTCTTCTAATTATTCGGACAGTAACACTGAACTTCAGGCATCTGCAGAGAGAAAATCTGCAAACATTCCACAAATTTCACTGGCGAGATTTTCAATTCTTGGGATAAATAACATATCCATGCCACAATATTTGGTCTTGGTTGATATAAAGATGGTTTTATTCTGCTTTTAAGTCTAAAAATGCTGTTCGAAAAATTATAAGAAATAGGGTAATACAGATATAAACCATGGAAAGAACAGTGTGGCGGATACAGCAATGCGACATCAGGACAAGGGAGGTAACTCAATATATTGTAAATATAGAAGACATGTTTTTTCTCAATTCATACAGTTTGTATGTCAGGTGGTTCGTTTAGGTAAAACTTTTCAACAATTCTGATCTAAGGATTAGTACTGTATGTATGTTGTAACAGCCGTGAGTGCCCCGGCCAAGATTCCTGGGGACCAACTGCTTAGGCGATCAAAGCCCTCCTCAATGAGCTAAAGGAAATTCATCCAGCTACACCTTGGTATGGCTAGTGGTGAACCAACTACCAACTCCTAAAAATGTTCTTACCTTGTCGCAGAGAGTAGCACTAAGGGAGAGTATTGGCTCTGCCACAGAGAAAAATTTGTCATAGTCTTCATCAGTGATCACTGCAAATTTTCTGAAAAAAAAAAAGAAAGAAAAAATGGAGGTGGACATTTAAATGGATATAATTTGAGTAGAAATATTATTTGAGCCCAAACTAAAGTAAAAGCAGTAAGATATCTCTGCCATAAGATATCAAGGTTGGTGAAAATCATTTATTCTCATAAGTGACCACAAATTGAACTACATATAGTAAAAATATCTGACACTTTTTTTCCTTTTTTTTTGAGAAACATGACAAACAGATTGATACAGAGGCTCAACTCAGGTGAAATGCACAGCTTTTTATATATTTTCCTTTTTATATTTCTCATCGGCTAGTTACTGATAGAAATATCAGCCTATCTTCTTTGTTTGGTTTTATTTGAAATATTTTTTCTCCTAGTAGCTTTAGCAAAGTGCTTCATAGTTGGTTCATGTAACTTAAGCCAGGATGATTTCAGAAATAAAATTTGAATTGCTTATCTGCCCTTGTTCGATGCTAGTTTGTGACATCACCATCAAACCCCCGGGTCAGAAGTCAATACTTGTAACGGTCATTCTTTCAGTGGCTGGTCTGACGTGACAGCACAATCAAGGAAAGATAAGCAATGACGGGTTTGCAAATATGGTTTTATTTAGGATTGGTGTACCGTAAATACTTCAAATCAAACCACGTGAAGTAGATAGGCCAATATTCCAATCATTATTCAATCAATATAATATATAAACAAGAGAATCTAAAAACATTGCATCTCATAATCACCCCCGGCTTGAAAAACAGCAGTTGATCAAGGGTAATACTGTCATCAAAGTACTTTCCTATGGTTCTCAAACATAAACCGGAAGATGTCCTGTCTGTCATCCACAACATCTTACTGAGAACCCAGAGGAAAGGCGTTTATCCACCTGTAATCTAGATAGAGTTCAGTGGATAGAGACACTTCCATTCACATGTCTGCCATGTCCGTCCGTCTGTGCATTCTTGAGCCAAACACAGATATAATTCTGATATCTGAACTTAACATCAGCTTTTACACATTAACCACAATCCTGACAATGTCAAGTCTACGAACTAGAACAATTTAAATATAAAAACAAACACCACCTTGACTTTCTTGCACTTATCATCGCAAAGTGTTTCCTATGAACGGATTTGGCGAGAAAAGAATACTTAAAATTAATTCTGTAAACAGTTTGTTTGGTCTGCATACAGAACTATATACAGGAGAAATTCCCAATCAATTGCATAATCAGTGTTTAATGTGTAAGTAAATTATAATATTATTAGTCACTCAATGGAATGAATCTACTTGCACGTAAAATTCCCAGGGAAAACATGTTCGGCAGACGATATTCTGAGGTAAATACAGAGAGGAAAATTCAATTGGTTCCAATAATTGTTGTATTGAATGGAATCATGCATGACATCATGTGTCTCAAGGGGAATCACGAAGAAACTGATTACAGGGAGCATAGATTGAAATTACATGAATATATATGTATATACCACAAGTATTATTATTTTGGAATTTTGAGTTGAACTTGCCAACATGAAAGCAGTTGAGAATAAAATTTACCCCAAAATCATTAAGTTGAAAAGGGATGGGCAGAGTTCACCTGCCCGCACCTCTGTTCATGCCCAAATTTTCATCCAGAAATTTTCAGAACTTTTTTGTTGTGATAAACAAATTGAGCTGCACGTGGTTGGCCTCATGTATGAAGTACTAGGTGTGTGGCTAGACGGACCCCATCTGCCAAAGACTCAAAAGATGCTCAGATATGCTATCAGAACCATTTCCCCAACACCTGAGATTCCCAAGATCAAGGTTGACTCTCATCTTTTAAAACAAAATAAAATACCACCTGTACAAATTTAAAAAAAAAAAAAAAAAAAAAATCGTTAGAATTTGTGCTTTTATTTTTTGTGCAGGGGCCAAATTTCTGCCCCAAATTGCATCTACATGAAACACTGATTCCCTACCAGTATAAAGTTTAACCCTTTTAATTGCATAATTGGAATCCAAGAAAAGTTTAAGAATTTATCCTGATTACCAAGATAAACAGACCAAGGTATTGAGTTACATGTAGTTATGGATTTGTCAATTGTCATTTCATCACCTGTTCCAGAATTTTTAATCTACAGTAATCCATCTTATAATTCAATCACAGGAAGTGAAATTTCCTGAGGTGATCAAATTAATTAGAAGACAAAGTTGACAAATGATTCAAAATCATGCATATAATCCATAATTTCTTCGTTATTTCAATGATTTTAGGGGGTAATCCATTTATTAGACCCACCAACCAAATTTTGTCCCCAAACTTGGGGTGATTGAATTTTGATAGAGGGATTGAATTATTAGAGGAATTGCTGTAAGCTGGAGTGGTATCCACTAAAGATATGAATGGCTTCATCTGAAAATCACTGAAACAAATCTGAGAAACACTGAACAACTTAAAACCCCTATAAATTATGTTTTTGAAGCATTTGGGAGAAAATCACTGAAATTTGCTAATTCACTGAAGATTCACACACCTGATTGTGTCTCAGATTATCCTAACATCAATGTACATATATGTACATAGTGGACCTGGAGCTGGGAACCTGTGTACATAGCAACTGGTCCCAATCATAGTTTACTTGTAAAGTTAGAGGGAGCTAGAACACTGTTAACACGATTTCAGAGTAAAGGAGGGGTGTATGACTGATTGAGTGAATAGGTTTCAACGTCGCTTTCAACAATATTTCTGTCATATCGCGACGAACCAACTACATGTAAGCACCATCCAGTCAAGTTGCATTCGTGTTGCTTCAAGGAAGAAAATGGAACCAGGCACCTGCCATCTAATCTAAAGGAGGGGGAGGTGTCTGGTGTGATATTATCCACAGAGACCTGGGAGAGACAGAGAATTATATTTTAATGTCACGATCAGCAATATTTCAGCTATATAGCAGTGATCAAACAAAAATCTTGTCCAAATATGCCAACAAAACAAATCAACAACCCAACAATCTAACAGAGACCTGGTAATTGAATGCCTGTATTTATGCTACGTGATCATATTATGCAGCATCAGATACAGGTTATAAATGCAGAGGTGACTTAACACATGAAATAGTAGCATTTGATGAATCAACTGTGTACCATAGCTATCGGTCAAGATGGAACCTATAGATCCACCGGAACCCCCCACCTTCAGGTATACTAGCCACATAACGTTCATGACCATAGATCACCGCAGATTTAAATTCTGATGTTACTTACCTCAAAGGAACAGCATAAGTATCGAAGATTGCATTGAGGTTTTTCAAGTAGAGTTTCTCGGTCCGCAGCAGTTCGTGGAGGCAGGCATAACGACTGTCGGATGCTGCAAAAGACAGACAAACAATCGGTAAATACGTACAGATCTTAACATGTTTGCGCATCTAAGTCGGCGGCTTTTGTCCGGCTCATCCTGCCTGTGGTGGATGTTGAGTGAGAAACAGAAGAGTAGTCGACCTCGGTGTCTTAGCGGACAGTGTGAGAGACTGTTACGTAACATTGTTGTTGTTGTTCGTGTCGTGTACTCTTTGTCCATTGTGAACTTGGAAACAAATCATACTTTGTCAACAATGACAGCCATATCGTAATGCATGTTTGAGAAATTCAATTAGTCAATAATTTATTTCATCTCATATTCATGTTCAAATATTTTCATCTGAAACACAAGCTCGCTAAATTTACTTTATGCTATTCGGACACGATGAACTTGGAGTGTTCCAAATCTACATGCAGTCCATGTACATATAATCGTCAATACACTGGAGAGAAGGAAGGCTAAACATGTAATGATAAATGTCTTCTGCAGACCCGCTTTAAGAAGCGAGTCGTTTTCTCTCCATTCTATTCTTATCAGAGCTTCATCGTTTAAACTTGGCTAACTGTTCAGAAAATGTCTGCGGTAGAGCGCCATCTAGAAAGATTTACTGGTAATCGCCACTCAATTCCTCTCTCACTCGTAAATCTAGTGATGGCTAAGCTCCTGTGCCTAACACGAAGTCGACAGCGTGCTGTTCCTGCTACATGGTAAACAGGCCTCTAGCTGAGGCGAAGCTCTAATAAGAGAGGGCCGCTTTCCAACGAGGTTTACCGGCATGTAGACCGACGTACGCACAAGACCGCAAATTGTCGAATGACATAACTGGCCTAATCTTGCTATTTAACTTTAACCTTAGGCATTAGTCTGACACACGACCTGGCATCCAGATAAAGAAAAAAAAAGAGAAAAAGTTGAAAATGAAAAGAGTTCAAAATCAAAACAAAAGGAAGAAGTTGAACAGGAAGAGACATGAATGAAGGGTATGGTGCAGTGAACAACATTACCAGGGATATTTATTTAATTCTCCAAGGGTTAACTCTGAGGCCAACAAGCAAACACACGTGTTTGTGAATATATCTAGTCCCTGTATGAATTACAGGGCGACTCGCAAAGGCTTGTTGACATATTTAACATATTTCTGAAGGGTTTGATTTCAAAATTATTCAAGGTTTTGTAGCAGATATTGTCTAAGTAGCAATCTGCCCATTTGGGATTTCTGTTTAATCTCAATATCCCATAGATCATTGTAAGCATTATCCAAGTTCCTAAATCCACGATTTATTTCAGAATGCAGATCTTGTCCTGGAAAAACTTTATTTTGATAGTTTAGTTTTTGTTGAGTCTACCACATGTATTACAAGGTAACTTATTTTGTTTAATATACATATATTTCAGTTATGTTTTTCAAAATATTATCTTGTACAGTGAAACCTGTGTATACCGACCATGCTTGGGACCAGATTATAGTGTCGGTTTTGACAGGGTTCTGGTTTATCCTGGTTCAAAATTTAAGTATTGGGGCCATGGATAATGTCGTTATTTAGAGGTTGGTCAGTTTACCCGGGTGTCTGTATTCACAGGTTTCAATGTATTTTGTTTTCATATGACTTGTACAGCATAAATCTGTTTACACATAGTTCAGCGTTGATCTATCGTTTGGATTGGTGATATTCACAACCAGCAACTAATAAAAAGCTCTTGTACATAATCAGTTTTGTGTAGGCTCATAAAAATATATTATATGTGCCGATAAATTTGTGCAGACTCATAAAGATATTATATTTGCCACTGGCTCCTCCTTGTCAGTTTTATACAGAAAATATCCAATACCCATACTCGGTATCCCTTGATATTCGGACTACAGTCTGGTGAACAAGATAATTAACCAATGAAAACACTACATTCATTAAAGTTCTGAAATTCACTCAATAACTAAGCTACTGTAATACTAGATCATAGATAATCATTGGCAAATGTCAAACATGTCAAAGTAAATATCTATAGCAATGAATATCATAGACAACTAGAGATTTCATGAATGATGCAGCATTTTTTTTATGAAAAATACATGTAGGAGGGAAAGGCTTTAAAATACAACAAAACTGAGAGTAACACACTGAGAATCAAAACCAGGTAATCTATCGCTGAATATGAAGAGATGAAGAAAAGTTCATTGAAGTACATTGAATTGTTTTTGTGTACCCAGCACAGTTGGATGGACAGACATACATTGTACACACTGAAACACCAATGGACTACTCCAAACTAAGATGATTCGCCCCTTACATGTAGCTTGTCTAACAATATACCATTTCTTAGCCTGTAGCTTGTCATCTGCTATTTCCAATTTTATTATCAGACAGCTTTTTACTGCCAACTTGATTGCTTGCGGTGAATGTGAAGTAGTTTTATGTGAATACCTGGGTTATTTTAAGGTAGTGTGGCAGGTACACCTATCTTCTTTATCTTCTCTCATATACTGGTATACAGTATACAATACTAGTCACAGGCCAGGTCTGTACAGTCTATCAATATTCCGACAATGATTTGGTGTAAGAATAAAAAATATATATATATCACAAAGGATCTGAGCTGCAAGTTGTAATTCCATCTTTTTTCCAGGACATTACCTTTTCAGTTGGAATTCTGACACCAAAGCCTTATCAACCCTTTGAACTCTTGCCTCTCAATATGCTCAAGGAAATCCAACATGAAGGATTCATATATCAGAGGCATCAAAATATTCGCCGATTGGTTTAACAATTTAATGGAAAAAAAAAGACTAATTTGATTGCCGGGCCTGAAATGCTATACTCAACAATAATTGACTATTCAAACCCAGCTGTATTCAACATTGATTGGCTATTCAAACCCAGCTGTATTCAACATTAATTGGCTATTCAAACCCAGCTGTATTCAACATTGATTGGCTATTCAAACCCAGCTGTATTCAACATTAATTGGCTATTCAAACCCAGCTGTATTCAACATTGATTGGCTATTCAAACCCAGCTGTATTCAACATTGATTGGCTATTCAAACCCAGCTGTATTCAACATTAATTGGCTATTCAAACCCAGCTGTATTCAACATTAATTGGCTATTCAAACCCAGCTGTATTCAACATTGATTGGCTATTCACAGCAAGCGGTATGAAACGGAAGGAGTATTCATAGTAGGCAGTTTTTAACAGTGATTTACTAATATGACCCAGCTACATACTTTACACGGATTGGCTGTTCATACCAAGCTGAATTTAACAATTACTCAAGTCAAACTGTATTTGACTAACTACATGTAGCTAATCCAATCAAACGATACTTATTTCAAAGTCACATTAGTTACTCAAACTGAACTGCATTCAACAGTGATGGGCAATTCAAAATACTCAACACCGATTGGCTATTCACACTGCAGTAACCATTTAACAGTGATTGTCTGTTCAAATGCAATTTCGGACTACAGAAACTGAACCCTTCACAGGGCCAGTTTGAATTCATTCAGTAGGATAAGTAAATGTGTGTTGTGCTCCGAATGGCCTGCTCAAAGGAAGAAAAGAGAGTATGCTTTCACCTTATCCTAAACTTTGAAATTGATTATTAGTTAAAGGCAGTGGAATATGAACATATATTGACCATATCGATATGATAAGCAATGGTCAGTGCATGGAGTTCATTCATACAGGTTTTAAACTCTTTTGGAAGAATTCATGGAAAATACAAGGATTAAGGATAGCTATCCCATTAGAGGGTTAAAATTGGTCTTTTTTTAAATTTCTTTCAAATATTCACTATTTCGTCTAACATTTGGTGAAAAAAATGAAATCAATATTATAAACAGAAGTGCTTCAATTTTAGGATTAAAAATTTAGTTTCCGAGGCACTGGAAATATTAAACAGATTGCCTTAGCTTGGGCTTGGCTACTATTATTTTTGTCTGTTAAATTTCCCTTTTCAAAACACATTTCCGCAGTATTTCGGTAAGCTAATTATCTATTAATCCTACTTATTTACATTAATCTACCCCCTTCTGATCAAAACCATGCAAACGTTCGTATTTTTGTTTCTAATTATAACAGTGACAGTTCGCTCAGACACCTGCAGTGATCTACACAGGTGTGAACAATTCTCAGCTAGACAAGTTTTGGCCGAGGGGTAAAAATCTATTTGACAATAGAATTCAAACAAAAAATTTGGATTAATTCATCAGATGTATAGCTGGACACATTTTGCCCGAATTTCTAGCCTTTCATGTTTTTACAAAATGCAAGATTTAAATGTTTATTTCTCAAAAAGTATCCATGCTACGCTTTTGAAATTTGGCATGCTTGTTACTGTAGCGTGGTCGGTGGTCAGTGGTCGGCGGTCAGCAATACTATTTATCAGTAGTTGGTCAACAGTTGCTGGCTGATAACCCTGGGATATGGTTGATGGTTATCTGATGGTCAAAGATTACTAATTGACATTAGACGGTTACTGTTGACGGTAATACTGATGTATGGTCACTTGTTGTGGTCACGGTTTAATTGACGGTCACTGGTTGACGGTTATCGATATATGAACGGTTACACGTTGACGGTCAATGTTGACAGTGTATTAGCTGGTATGACTGGGGACGGTTTACAGGTAGGTGGTGATAATGTCACTGTTGACATCGACGGTTACTGTTGACATCGACGGTCACAGACCAATGTTTACTGTTGACGGTCGACGGTCACAGACTGATGTTTATGTTGACGGTCGACGGTCACAGACTGATGTTTATGTTGACGGTCGACGGTCACAGACTGATGTTTATGTTGACGGTCGACGGTCACAGACTGATGTTTACTGTTGACGGTCGACGGTCACCTGTTGATGGTCAGTGGTCCCAGTGGTTGATGGTTACAGTTGGTTTACCCAAATATACACCAAGTTGATACAGATTTGTAACAACAATAAAGATATTTATTCTTGCAAATACAGGGGTGGTTTCCTGTTGTTTGTTTACATTATGGTAACATCATTGTTTGTTTACGTTATGGTAACACTTGTTTGTTTACAGTATGGTTACCCATATAAATGGTCCCACTTGATGGTTCAACAACAATGATTGAATAGATATTCCCAACCCAAGTATAGGTTATCTGGTGTGGCTGTTTGGTGATTTGTACCTTGGTTGTTGATATTACTGGTGGTACCGCAATTAGTACCTTCAGAGTTAAAGATGCGTCCAGTTGTGAGTCCCAGACAGGACTGACGATCCTCATTTGTTCACGGTATATATACCCTCCGACCGGAAGTTTAGCACGACCAACATCCAAGCAGTGCTGATTGGCTGAGTGTGACATCATTGCTGGTATCTCGTCACTCATTGGCTGGCGATGACCTCATGCCGCTCAGTGAAAACAACATGGCGGTTTGCATTTCTACTGAGCGGGCGGGAGAATAAAATTTAACTTCACCAGCTTCTATGAACATCGTCGGGATTTACTAGGTACACCACAATTAATTAGAGGACACATAATTTTATACTGGATAAAGGTAGGTTCTCGGGAAACACTGGATTTCTCGTCAGGGAGGTTTTTTTCCATGTCGTTGTTGTTGTTGTTGTTGTTGTTGTCGATCGTCGGACCAGAATTCGCCACATTACTTATAAGGTGATTTAGTAAACTCACTTTTTGTAAGTTCGGCTTAGTTTTTTAATTATTCAACTTTTAAGACAAATGACCGTAAAATAGGTTTTTTCCCAATTTATTTTAGTAAAATAGCTGTAAAAACAAAACCAGGCAGAAATTAAAAAAAAATGAGATCAAGTTTACTAGTTCGAGATGTCTCCTATCAAGGTATTCCATCAAAGTTGAAACAAGATCAATAGTTTTCATGAAATTTCAAATGAAAATGGATGCTATTGTTTCCATTTGAATTTTTTAAAATTGGAAGAATTTCTACACAATAGCAGCGTCGGTTATACAAATCATATAGTTGGAATTCCTACGGTGTACGCTTCCATAAAATATATAGTTTATTATGGTTATCTTGTATATTTATTGATACAGAAGACAGTGTGTCATGGGGGTGGCAAAAACTGCCTCTATTGGGATAGCTATCCTTAACCCAATCAAATGTGACAAGACAAATCTGAGTTTTGTAGCAATAATATGGAGGGTCAAAGGGGAGACAACCTTACACAAAACTGATGAGGAAGATCGATGCCCCTTACAGCCTGATATGATACCGCATAGAAACACACATTAAGTTATAAAAAGAAAGCTGTGTATTTATTCTGAGTGTTAGTTTACGATTTCCAGATAATGGTTTGCTGAGTGGAATATAGTCTTGGCAAGTTCTTCAATGGCTCGCGGGCGAAAATGAGAAAATAATCGACTCAGCAAGTGACATATAACAGGGCGAATTCACCTGGAACTCGGTATTGTGTATACCGTCCGATAGCCCACTTTTTGTGGAAGTAAACCGAACTGAGGGTATTTTTGGAAACAGCTTTCACGACGTAAACAAATCCTCACATTTTACCCCCAGACGTCTCTATTTCTAGTCGAGATCTCTTAAGAGAGGCAGGAAACAATATTCCTTCCCCTTGACCTCGTACTGCGTATGATAATTGGACGAAGTAGTCTTTAGAATGATTACATTACATACAGCAGTGGGTCTGTTCATGGGCCTATTACAATTAAGCTAGGAAGACTGTATACAGATGAAATAATAGAAGGTGGCAATAACGTAATACAGCTGTTATCTCGCCGCATGATCACGGAACTTTCAACGTTACATAAGTATATACAGACCAAAGTTTCTAGCTCTCATCTCTTGATCAGGAACATGTACAGGTGAACTTAAAGGTTCTACCAAATGGTTCCTGCAGCCATACTTCTTTGATGCTAAATTGTTATAAGAGATTATACATTGTCTCTGACATTTAAAGGAGTACTTATCTTATTTTTGAGTGTGACTATATTTATCAACAATTGTATTCCAAACCTTATCACATAAAACTCATGTTGATAGAATGTGAAATAAAAGAAATATTGAATATTTTGTTGCTCGCTACGGCGTGCACTGGGCGCCGCCATTGCACCACTCCGTGACATTTTTAGATGAGCGGAAGTGAGTGTACATGTATACTCATCTAAAAACGTCATAACTCCATGGAGATTTAAGGTTGATCGTGTTGGTCATGCCGATAATTCGCACGAGAATGAACAAAGTAAATCCACTGACGTTCTAGTTGATTTTAGTAGCTCAAGTGTAATCATGAAACTGTTTACAAACTTAGAAGCATCGTCATTCAACTCAAATCAATGCACATGTGCAGAAGGCGCTCTTTTAGTTTACCACTCAGCTTCAAATGTTGTCCAAATTGAATCGGGCAAGTCTCAGTTGAAAACTTGAGGAAGAAATTTTTCAGTTGGCGGAGATAACGTAAACCCCTTTCCTTTTAGGAATTACCCCCGTGGGATTTGCTGCACCATTTCCCTCGAATCAAAACTCGGACCCAGAGTAACTCAAATATCCGTAGTTAGAACGGGGAACGTGCCCTGGATCAAGCGTTAGCCATGACGTTGTCCTGAATGCTGACGTCATCAGTCACGTCATACCACAGGCAACATGGCGGTGCCCACGTCGACCTCAAAGCGGAAAGATGGCTTCACAAATCGTAATAAAAATAATAGAAAACCCGAAACTCGAAACTCTCCATTACCACACCTGTTCGAAACCGGCGAAGGCCATGCCCTTCTGACTCATTAAGTCGGATTAAGATCATTTTTAGCGAGCAACCGTAGTGAACACTTTAGGTGTGTGACATGTTCATTGCAATGCTAACAGCATCACCAAAAAATAGTCCTTGAATGGAAGGGCGAGTAATTAACACGCACTATTCACCTCAGTGGCAAGGTCGAGATCTATCTTTCAATCATACATGAAGCAGAACTAAACTCAGGTGTGGGACATGCGCAGACAACGATATAACAACTATAGCAATGTAGTCTTCACTCAGTAGGCTAGTCTTCGTCAAAACAAGTGCTCACATTGGCTGCAGATTGACGGGAAACCTGAATAACCTGTGATGTTCAACTTTACAGATCGAACTGAGCTTGATCCAGAGACTACATAGACATGTCAAACACAAGGCAAGCCCACAAGAAGATGAGGATATGCACCAAAATTTGAACCATGCAAATTTCTTGTCGCTGATAGTAGTGTGGTACATGTACACCCTGAAATAAAAATATCAGCTATGTCCTGAAGTTAAATTTCAAAAATAAAACTTCATCGGCGTAGATTATGAAAGGAGCTTGTGAAGGCCTTAGCAGAGTGATAACTCTCCCAGAGGCATTTTAGGGCAGCGACTGACCAGGGGAGTGATAGCTTGCCCACAGCGTTTGAGGAGACGGAATTGTAACTCGTCCGAGATATGCTCATGAATGCAAACGACCGAAATTATTTTCTACCAATATGCCATCACTGTGATGTCATGAGGGTAGCCATTGAAATTAGCTTACGGTAATTCCCCTAATAATTCGATCACCGGAAGTGCAGCAAAAAGGGCTTATATCTGGCAATATTCTTCATGGCACCAGCTACAAAGTGTCACATTTTGTCATCTTATGACTTTTCTTCAATTTAAATGAAGAATGGGAATGTTACTTTTTCTCTGTATTTGAATAACAGAGTTGAAAAGTGAACAAGTTTCCTGTCATTGAATTATTAGGGGAATGACCCTATGTTTTCTGGTTGGGGATTCGCCCAAATACGGAGTGGAAAGTTTCAACTTTCTTGCAAGTTAGTGACAGAAGAATCATCGCAAGTTTTCAATCACAAGTTTTTATACTCACCAGTTGAAGATTCGAGGTTATTTGAACTAAGTCGCCGTAGTAATCTCCGTACAGACATGATCACACCATGTACTTATATTGTGATATGATTATCCTGGATAGATTAGAGCCATACTGTATATCCCATCTCTTCCATTGATCGAACACACATGTATCGTATGTAAACTGAATTCTGTACAAGCGTTCAATCTAGCGCTGAGGCAAAATAACACTTTGTAAATACAGCTCCACAGAATAATTCAAATCTAATCAATTAATTCAAATTCGATCAATGAAGAACAGGAAATCCTTGTAATAAATTCCACAAATTTCTCAAGTGATCACATTTCACCTCTCTTTGTATAGGACGCAAATCTGGGATCCGTGTTGATGAAATCAAACACCAGCTTTTTATATGCACAAACTTGTGGTGTTCAAGTATCAGAATACGGACATATACATTGTAAAAACTTCATGAAGATAATTCATCAAAAATTACACCATGAGCCTTGGACGGAGTGACCGACAGTTACAAGAATCATATCTCTTCCATCTCAAGAGCTCGCTGTACTGGCAGCGAAACAACCACTCCGTACTACCTCATCTGATATTTTCACAAATGATACAATTTCACCAGGCAAAGGTTGTTGATTCTCCACTTGTTCGCACACATACATATCTATGTTATACAGATGTTATCATATCTTCTATAATCCTGTATCCTGGGGTTTCAAGTATCATAAGCCTAGAGGTCATAGGTCATCGGAGAGGTTGTAAAATTTAAAGTGACGAGGTCAGCGACTCTGTGAATCTCTCTCAACTTACAAAAGCAGCTTTACACATACGATATGTTTACATCTAGGCCACAGAGCAAGGCACAAAAGGTCTCAGATTCAAGTTATTATACACAATTCAGAACTTCTTTTTACAACTGATGATCTCCAATGCACAATGTATCAATTTATTCCAGGCAATATATTTTTCGCTTGGCTAAAATGAGATTTTTTTACACCCTGTGCAATGGAGTATTGTTATTGGGATATTTACAAGTTTGCTTTGAAATTGTGAAATTATCTGAGCATATTATAAAACTACACGGTGGTGAGAATTGATCATCTTTGCTGTCTGGCACACAATTACAGAATTCAACATTCACTGTGCGACTCCCATTCCTTAGCATCCAGATATCTGTTCAACTGAACAGAGATACATGTAGTTGATACTGTGAACAAACTGGCCAAACAGTATCCTTGCTTACAGCAATCCCTCTAATAGTTCAACCCCCTCTATATAAATTTAATCACTCCCCCCCCCACAAAAAAAATGGGGACAAAATTCAATTAACTGTTCTGATAAATTTGAAAACTCTCCAAACTAAGAAATAGTCGATTATTCGCCTAATTGTGGTTCATTTCGTCAACTTCCTGTTCTAATAAAATTGATCACCCCAAGATTTAATGATGGGAAATTTTGGTCGATACTTAATGTAGGAAGCTGTTGTCGGAGTCTTTGTGCAGCTGAAAAGGCTCAAGTCTTATCTTGTTGTCCCCAGACTTGATCATTGTATGCATTGTTTCGTGATTCTTACATCAGGGTGGGAAATAGGAAATCAAATTCTAGTTGCCCATGAGCAAGTATGGGCAACCAACATATCCAGTTGCATTGCAAATCAAGAAGAATTTGGTTGCCCAAAGGAAAGTTTGGTTGCCCCGGGCAACCGGGCAAAGGGCTATTTCGCACCCTATTACATGGAGTATGAAGTGAAATTTCACTTCCTGTGATTGAATTATCAGAGATATTACCATATATGTATCTGAAAAACGTTTCAACTGGTGCTGGATTCACTCAAATATCTGGTGATTCATTGATAAAATTGAGTCATTTCGTTATCAATCAAGATAACAGTTTACAGACCTATCAGTTCGACACGACTCGATCAACCAAGGACAGGAGAACTGTTGTGTCTGCAGTGATCAGCTGTTATCAACTGAGTTCGATCATGTACGGGTTGGTTTGATATTATGATCGTTTTTAAAAGGTTTTTCATGCGTATTTTAACAAATAGGTAAAAGTTTTAACTGGAACCAAGCAAGATAAATGTTCTAAATCAGGATGAACCTTTGGTGGGCATTTTGTGTCCAAAATGATCCAGGTCACACATGCATTCCAGATGAAAAAAAAAGAGAAAAGTTTTAGACCGGCCCCGGAGTGGCATTGCTATTATGGTCATTTTGCAAAGTCGGCAAATTTTTCAGGAAAACTATAAAGATCTCTAATCTGAATTGACTTGAAATATTAATTAGGCCTCACTTATTCCAGCGATTGAGAAGTTTTTTTTCCTTTGAGAGAACTAGAAAAAGTGATCTACTTTAGCACATCAACAGTGTCTCTGCATGGGTAATGATAAATACATGCAATTTTATTGGAGTGGTAGAGACATGTGTTGCAGAGTTTGAGGAACATGATTGTAAACAGCCATGAAGGATATGATCTACTTTTGGAGAAGAATAGGTGTGATGAAGAGAACGTAGTTTACGCAATTTTCACAGATTCCAATGGCTTGATCAGAATTTGAAATGAGAATTATTTTTTTTAAATTCCGTTTTATTAGGAATAAATCATACGAGGCTTAAATTTTGAAAAAAATATTCAGTAGTTATCTTTTGTGGAATTCTGTGAATGCTATGTGTGTGCAAGACAGTAAAACTTCCATAATCAAGAGTCGCTATAATACCAAACTGATCCATAGCATCTCTAGAATTCCAACAGATTAACCTGACCAGCTGAAGAACTACATAAATTCTCAAGATTTACTTACAGCATTCAGATTACGTAATGAAAATACACACGTAAATTAATACATGTATTTACAAATATTTGCGTATATAATTTTATCTGAATTAATAAACTTTGATACACTATGAAAGTAGCTTTGGGAGTTCAGCAGATCTGGTGGGCTGTTCAATGTCTCAAATATAACTGATGCAGCTGATTGCTATAGTAACAGGAGAGAGAGAGAGTTAAGGTTTAACGTCGCGTTCAGCAATATTTCAGCTATATACATGTAGCGCCGATCAAACAAAATTCTAAGTATTCAAGTTAATAACTTAGTAATCCAACACATTAAAACATACACACATTAAAACATACACACATTAAAACTTATGCAACAAACCGATTTCTCTCAAATAACCTAAAACACAGTCCTCCCCCACCCGACCAAAGAGATCTTCTGAAGTAGTTGCTCGATAAAAAGAATCTCTTACAATCTTAAAATCTATACAATTGATAAGAATATTTTTCACTGTGAGATCTTGGAATACACCTTGGGATTGGCTCTTTTTTTAGTAAATTTCGTGTTAATCGTGTATGGCCGATTCTACATTGCCTGATCATGGCTTAATCAAAACTTTTCTGGCTGTTCCCCGAAATCCCACATACAATGTGCAAATGCAGTATCTCATAGAAGGACAATCACACACATCTCTTTAAACTCTACTTTTAGATTTTTGTTTGGTTTTGTCAATCTCCCAACATCAGAGTTTGTATTACAGTAACCTCCTAAAGTGTCAGTATAACATCCTCTGACTGCATTGGGTCGAAAATGTGGTCAATACTTGATGCAAGGATGCATTGTTTGAGCCTTAGTGTAGCTGAAAAAGCCCTGGGTTTGGACCCTTTGTTGTCCTTGGCTATATTAAATGTGACATGCATTGCACAATCAGTTTTTATCTATTTGATCGACAGGTTCGAAACATCAAGTATCTATAGATCTGCATATGAGAGAGAGGAAAAATGTATCCAGTATATCTTATAGGAGGATTAAGTTTTATACTAAATTATTACACAAGAACACATGGTTGAATGCTTTGTTATCTGTGCCTACTCCGCTCATTTTAATAATGGACAATTCTGATTGGCCGAGACTGATGCGCACAATGCGTGTATTTTTAACCCCAATGCAATCACAGGGTAAATCTGAAAATAGGAGGTACATGTATATTATCTGATGCCATGAGAAAGGGTTTCCCCAGTTAAATGCAAAATTTAGATTTTTCTGTTTGACACATGACCAGTAATATTTAACCCAGAATGAAACTGGATGCTAACAGGTGTTAGATTATTTAGGTGAGCAGACAATCCAGGTAATATCTATAATATTATACAGTATTTTGTAAGGTGATACAGGTTCTGTAAAGTGATATCACCACTAACAAATATATAATGATAACCTGATTTGTATATTGACACTGCAAGCTCATACAGGCATAGAGAGGAGGATTAAAGAAAAAATACCTTTGGACTTGTGCAGGTGAGTGAATTAAAGAGAGTGAATTAATATGGCATTAAAATTCTGGGATTGGGTCAGCCTTCACCCTTTCCTCTGAATGGTCAATCTTGAGATGACAATAACTCTATTATACATCTGTACAATGTCTATACACCTTCCAAGTGTGGAGAGGTGGACATTTAGAATATATGAGCTCTTCAGCAGAGGGGAGAAATGTTCAAGTGATGTTTGCTTAGCCCTACCACTATAATGAGAGATTAACAATCCATTCCAATGTGTATGTCATGCTGTGTTTACTGTGAGCACTCAGACATCTAGCAGAAGTCCAATAAATCACATTCAAGACATATGGCAGGATTCATACATAGACTGCCCACTAAAAAGTGAGTTAATTTTGTTGGCACACACACAATAGGTTATCGCAGTGTTGTACAATGCAGGATATGCCGTTCCACCATTATGAATTAAAAGTGTAAATATATAGGTTTAAGCTTACCACATGTACCCAGGTGACATTTATTCACCGGATCACTTTTCGATAATTTCACCAAAAATATTTATTTGAATTTAAAATACAGACGTTTTTCAAAATATTTATTTGGATTCAAAATACATATGTTAGGTCATCTGTTGCCACAGTAAACGAATACATGTATGGTTACTGTTTAACTGAGAGAATTGATATCAGCCGTGATTCACTGATATATATTTCCATAACAGAGATATCGTTAGGGTTATTCGTCGAAAAGCTGCCTTCAAACCGTGTGACACTGCCGTTTTGAAATACACTGAATATCTGTTGAGTAGATTTCAAGATAAATATACTTTTGGCGATCAGTGAAAAAGTTAGACAGAACAGTTCTTGGTTTCTGCAAGAATCCTGCAAAAAATAGCGAGACCCCTACAGGGGTAAATGGAGTGTAGTGCAAAGCACCCTGGGAGAGGATGGTATATTATTATCAAGTTATCTGTTGAATTTCATGAAATTGCCAACAAATATACATGTAGATAATCAATAGTTTATCCATTTCCATGGATGGCCGAATGTCACATTTACACAAAGATCATACTTGTTTACAAACTACCATTGAGCCAAATTTGAGGTTAGAATTTATACTTCATGAAGAACCATGAAACAATCAACGTGGAATGGGATTTTCTCTGTATCGATCAGAGCTGAGAACCAATAGATATCTTATCTTACATGTAGATGGGAGAAATATACACAACAGATTTATAGTTGATGGACAAAAGCATTCAAAAGTTAACCAATAGACAAGACTTTCAAATGAAAAATTCGCAAAATTGTTGAAAAAAAATTTCCCCCAGATTCAGACAGAGCTGAAAAACTAAAATTGTCTTCCCATAGACAGGAGCAATGTGCACAATAAATTTGAAGTTGATTGACGAATGCATTCAAAAGTTATCTAAGGGAAAAGAATGGGGAAAAGAGGAAGAAACTGAGAAGAAACTTGACAAAAACATGCCTAATAAGCATGGTATCATAACATAGAACGTGTGATGGTATGTTTTAAAAATATAAAAAAAAAGCCCTACCACTGTATGTCATACAGGTCTGATCAATATCTGAATGGTGATGGCATAATAAACACAAATTAGAGCAAAATATAACGTTACAATTCACTGAGGTTACCCGGTGTAATAGTAGGGCGCTATTAAGCCCAACTCACACTATGAACATTTTGTTGTATTAGAACAAAAACACTGTTCAGAACATGTTTTGTCTGCAGTGTGAGGTGCCCAGAACCACGAACATGTTTTCGTCCTCAAAACAGTTTTTGTCTTCAGCGTGTGGTGATTGCGAACAGTTGTCCGAACATTTACCAACAGTTATCCAATCAACTGGCAGCTGTCAGTCATGTGACGAAGCCGCTCTCACATGACACAACAAAATGGCTCCCATCACATGAACGACAGCCTCGCTGCTTGATCGCGGCGAGTGGCGGTCAAGAGAAAATGTTCGCAGTGTGAGGTTACCACGAACAAAAACACAAACAAACTGTTCTGTTCTAATACAACAAAATGTTCGTAATGTGAGTCGGGCTTTAACATGAAGAAATTTAGATGTAGAAATGTACCAGAATATAGAGGTGGAGTATAGCTCAGAAGCCTTTATTTCCATGATCAACAAACCCACCTGAGTCTAGAACAGTCTACAGGAAAGAGATTGAAACTTTTTTTTTCTAACTAACTTTCTGTGCAGAGAAACAGTATAGAAACAGCTGGGGAAAAATATTCATTAAATAGTCTCTACTTTCATTAGTCTGTTCATCAGTCATCATTCTGAGAAACCAGAGGCTCCTAGTTTAAAATGCACACGAAAAACATCCCAAAGACAGTCGAACTAGTTCTGGTGAACCTCAGCATGCACTCTGCATAACAGGGTTATGGTTGTTATCAGAAGGGAGACAACTGTGACATGACAAAACCTCTCCCACCCATTATGATTGCTGTACATGTTGCAAAACGTCCATGTGCACACGTGCTGTTTTGATGCGAATCAGATTCAAGCGCAGGGAACGTTATAATGCTATCTGATAGCGACAGGTAATAACCAGATGTCAAACAAAAACAAACAAATCCCAGCAAAAAGTTATCAAAGTTTATAAACACTAGGATTTTTTATTCCCTCAATAAATAGTCACATATCGGAGATGTCTGCACTGCCTGTGAATGTATCTTCTATACCTACATACAGAGGTATGGTGAAGATATCGACATTTACTCTATAGTAGTATAGTTAAGTGCGAGTCCATGCTTTTTATTTTGGAACCACATGCTGCTGATTCTTTGTAATGTATATCATGAATTCCAGTGTGACAGAATCACGGTTTGGAAGTTACTTCAAAAGTTTGAAG
The DNA here is from genome assembly GCA_036873755.1 of Hanleya hanleyi. Taxonomy (NCBI): domain Eukaryota; kingdom Metazoa; phylum Mollusca; class Polyplacophora; order Lepidopleurida; family Hanleyidae; genus Hanleya; species Hanleya hanleyi. The sequence continues at coordinate 41,082 of JAVTVY010020492.1, forward strand.
TGCTCATTACTTCTCTATAGGTAGATTTTCTACATCTTGTCGGCCAATAGTTACTGCAGTCAAGTTCAAATAAAGTATAATATCCTCCAAAAAATATTGCAGATTTTTCGTTAAATTGTTTTTGGAAATGTCTGTGAAGGATTCACAGTGAACGTCCTCCATTTTGACTAATGTTGCTGGTTTAATTTTTTCTGCTGCTCTCTTACTGATTATTCGTATATGCCATCTCCTACTAACATACACTACCTAAGGAGGATAAGACTTTTTTCCTCGTGAAAAAAGAGTGATTGTGTCCGTGACGGAATCACGAGTATGTGTGAATTTTAAATCTTCTCGGTAAAAGATCTTTAATAATTACACATTTTCTCCAAGAAAATATTCCTAGATGAATTTATCACTTCTAATTATAAAATTAAGACTGAAGCTTGAATCAAATCTTCTCTGTTACTGGCGTGTTTCCAGAGATTATAGAAAGTGAATAGAAAAAATAAACAGCAAATGTGGGGTGAATTATGTGCGAAAAAGAGCGTTTTTTTGGTGACGGATACTTTTCAGTGGATACATGTATATGCAATTTATACGCCCTGATGAAGAAAACTAATGATACCCTGTTTACCCAGTTTGTATACAAAATCTTCAAACTACACAGTACCTTTATATGTTTGGTTTATACATCAAAAATGCAGTTTGACAGTAATTAATAATTTGACCCAATAGAATACATGGCAGTGTGACTAACGTCACAGGACCTACGAAGTACAGTAGGCGTTAGGACTCGAACGCGAACTGAACTCTTGGAAATCCCCACACCCAGTTGAAATCCTGCATATATTAAGATGGGCACTGCCCAAGTCAGAATCGCCAGTGATTTTCATCAAAAATCACCAGAAATTTTCATCAAAAGTAGGTCAGCTCAGAACTTGTTGGTAACAGTCTCCTAATGCGCCTTCATTCCAAAATAAATAACACTCGCCGATTTAATTTTACAATTTTCTAATTAAAGGAAACAGATTGAATAATATAGGTTCAGTAGATTTCAAGCTTTACGTGTGAAAATACATTTACATCTCTTTAATGGTTTTCAGTGCCCTTGTACAGGATCAAAACAACTTTTTGAATCACATTATTTTCCCAACAATACGACAATTTTTATATATATATCACTATAGTAGAAAGGTAGCATTTATGTAGTTTACGGTAATTCAACTCACGACCAACACCTTCTATGCACAAGATAATAATGATTCTATGTCATTCTCCTGAGTATACCCGGTACAAAGACGAATAAATAGCATCTCTACATCACGTTGTTATCTAGATATATGAGACAACACATTTTGGGCATCGGCAATCTGATGAATGTACTATTCCAGTTTTCTTGTTTCACATTATATTCTATGGCGGTTGATCGGTGATTTTCTTCATTGATAAACGTTAAACCACCTAGCTTTAACTAATTCTGCTAGGCTGTCTTCATTCAGACTGTACAACCTACACAGTCCACAGAAAATACACCGCACATTCTTGTACTCCCAGCCTGATCACATTTGATGGCAAGTTTAGCGGGCAGTTTAATGTCTAAGCTAGGAAATGTTCCAGGATAGTTGACAGGACACCGACCACTGTAATTTGATGTGACAAGCAGCAGAGTAGAAACCAGCCTTATCTCAGTGGGCTTGGATATAAATCACTGTTAAAAACCACAAGGCTCGATAGAGCCTCTCTCTGTGTTTGTTCCAAGGACAAGCCTTAATGACTTTTAAATCCACTGATAAGGCTTCATGGTCATAAAAGGAACATGATACTGTTAAAGGCCACATGGATGGTATGTATCTATTACAATATACTGAAGTGTTAATTATAAATCTAATTTTAATCAGAATTATTTCAGAAAAATTAATTATAAATAAATTCGATCAGCTCAGAACTTGCTGGTAACAATGCCCTAATGCACGTTCATGCCAAAAATCAAGGTTCTAATGTCAACGGTTCTCCTTATTTTGCCGACGAAAGGATTCAGATGGACTGACTCACTCACTCATTACCGGACAATTTGCGATCTGTAGCCTACTTCGTAAGAAAATTACTGTTTCATCTGATTGTAGATGATGTTCAACAGTAAATCTGTACAATTTTATTTGGGAGGTCCGAGGAATAAATGGTTCTCTTGTATTGGTGAAATGGTGAATGGGTTTTGGAATACCTCTAATGAAACCAGGAGGCTCACACAATAGGACCAGAGGATAAACAGGAAGTGCTAGTTCTGCCAGTTGATTGGTTATATGAACCAAAATCGACAAACAGGAAGTGGCAATCACAGAATCTGATTGGATATCATATTCCATCATGACCAATTTTCAAGTTATGGGAAAAATTTAATCAGCCATTCCAATAAATTTGATTATCCCCCTAGAATCAAGGAAATAACAAAGAGATAATGGATTATCTGTATGATTTTGAACCATTTTGCCAACTTCCTGTTGTCCAATAAATTTGATTATCCCCCTGGTGTCAAGGAAATAACAAAGACATAATGAATTATCTGTATGATTTTGGACCATTTTGCCAACTTCCTGTTGTCCAATAAATTTGATCATCCCTTTATCTAATGGTGGAAAATCCACTTCCTGTTATTGAATTATTGGAGTATTTACTGTAAATGAACATCCATATCCATTAATTGAATGTATACATGGAAGATATTGTACAAACTATACGAGCTATATATATATCTTACAGTTCTATGAAGACTGACATCTGACGTCACTCACCAGTGATAGAACCACGAACGAAGATCTCAGGTGAGATTCTCTGACTGTTATATAGTTAGAAAGTGAAAGATTGGAACTCGTTAGGATGTCAGAAACCTGTAATTGAGATGTCACATTTTCACCAAGACCAGAGAAATAATTAACCACTGCTTGTCTATCTCCCACAACAAGGCATTGGACAAATCAAGTTTGGCACTTTCCGCACTACAAAGAGAAAACTTCCGGTTTGTTCTTTGATTTCTTCCGACATGTTATCTGTAATCTCCTCACCCTCTGTAAGGAAGCTCCCTCAAAATAAGCCACTCACACGTAAACTACTCGTTGATGAAACGAAAGCAGATGTGAATTCTCTTCTGATCTGCAGTCACACCAATAAGAGTTTCTTGAGCAGACATACATGTAACAGACAGACAAAAGAAAATTGTTGATTTGCCGATGTCAATCACGGGGAGTACTGGGAGATACAAGTGAAATGGTGGGAAGTAAAATATAATCCATATGCCTGAATTTTTCAATGAAAATAAAACACACAAGAAATACAAAGGACATGGTGCATTTTAGAGAGTTTTTGGCACCAATGAGACTCAGTTAACATATATGTAGAAACCACTAATGTCTATCTGCTTGAATGCTCATGGTACAATTGTAATGATGGGGTACCGGGTGTTCAGGTTCTTCAATAACAACATCTTAAAGTAGTGTATTTCTGCAAATCGTCAATTTTGAGGTGAAAACAGTCTAAATCGTCTCTGAAAACATATGAAGCCAGTTGAGAATCAAAAATCGTTTTTTTGGACAACAACTACATGCACCTTGACAATAACATGACAAAGCTGGGGTATGTTTGTTTGGGTCGCCATGTGACCAATGGGGTTGGGTGCGACGTTAAACTTCAAACAACCAACCAACCAACCAACCAACAAATGTGTTGATAAAAAGTTTATTTTGGTTGTGGACTGGCTACATATAGAAAAAGGTGCTGTTTTCACCCCCACATTGACTGCAGACCCAAAGCACCATAGTTGCCATGACTGATTTTTGAAAACACAAGGAAAGCTACAAACAGCGCCTAAATGTAATGAAGTGAACCATTAGAGGAGCTAAAAAATGTTCACGGTACTAAATTTCTCAGCAGTCATTTTTCTAGGTTACGGTATGTAACCTTTTCAGAAAATTATCGAAAAATGCAGATAAGTAGACTTAATTTGCTTATTTGGACCAAGCAGCTACAAGACATGCCAACTGAAATTTATATTACAAGAGAAAATCTCATGGATATGGATATCTTCAAATCCTGTTAAACATGTCTACAAAGTTTTAGAAGCTTCTGATGAAAACTGTGGGAGTAGTTGATTACGTAAGGAAAGTGTGACGGACGGACAGGACAGAAACTATATGCCTCTCAGCATACTTCGCAATGCGGAGGTACAAAAAGTCTAACAGATAAATAAGTTCAGTTGATCCCTTACCTAATAATTCATCCTCTTCATCCTCCTCTTCCTCGGACACATCTTCTAGACCTTGTGCCAGAGAATGCACACCACCGAGCAGACTGCATGAAGTAGACGCCACAATCAACTTGGCACTGTCCATACATATATCCATGTCAGTCGTTCTGGCGGCGAAATTTAACAGATCATACGCCGACTGCTCATCTTCACCGGAGAACTGTTCGAGAAAGACAAAATGGGAACAAATGATGAAGATTAGATTGATATCAAATAGCTGTAAATGTTGTAAGAGCTTGGTAAATTGACATATAAATTATTTCTTTATCTGGAGAGTAAGATTTATGGGAGATAGCGATTGAAATATGAGTGCAGTAAACGCTCTAATAATTCAATCACCTCCAAATTCTGTCTGGCAGTCGCTCTAATAAATTTAATCACCTCCTATACCTGCTATGTTGTTATGTTTTTGTATCATTTCATTCAACTCTCTGATCTAATCAATTTTTACCACTTTCTGTGATTTAGTTGCTAGAAAGTTAACCACATGGTAACCTCTCTAATAATACTCACATATTAAAACACATTTTAGAAGTCAATTCCAGGAAGTATTTTGTGAACATTCAGCCCTGACTGTTCAGATCTCTGATTGTTGTATATTATGTTAGCAAAAGAAAATGTCCATCAGTTTAATGTTTTTAAATTTAATGAATTATAGCTAGTCTAAAAAATTATTGAATGATTAGAGAGATTACTGTATACGACAAGATGTAGAATCTATAATGGACTACCTAAATTCCTCTAAGACCAGGAAGAGAAATTTCCTACCAATTAAATCTGGGGTGATCAAATTTATTAGAACAGGGATCAGGGGTCGAAATTTACACCTGTCTACCTGTCTCTGTCTCTATTGACAGGTAGCCAATAATTTTGTTTTGGTGTTAATAATATATCTTCAACAAAATTCATTCAAAACACCTGCTAAGTGCAAGTAAACAAGGTGTCATTAATTTAATAGTGTCTTGCAACATCTAACTTTGTCATTAATCTCGAGTTACGATTGCATGTTCAGGTAATTCTTAAAGATGACAGGTAAACATTTCGGTCACCTGTCTCGTATGACAGGTAAATTATTTTGAATATTTCGACCCCTGGGGATTTGACAAAATGGTTCAAAATCATGCATATTATTTCTTTGTTATTTCAAAGAACTTAGAGGGTGATCAAAATTTATTAGAACTATCGATTTAATTTTGTCGCCGAATTGGGAGGGAGGTTTGAATTATTACAGGGATTATCGTAAAACAAGAAACTTAAATTCAATTCAATTCAATTCAATTTATTGTACCAGGTGTACCATGCCACTTATTCCCTCCTTGTCACAGTCCATCTAGATTTATGGAAGAAGCTAGACATGTGCAATGCACATCTACACAATACTGAGCACCTACTACGCCAGTTCGGAGATTCAATCTACTGGAATTATGCAAATGTGTGCATGAGACAAGATGAAAGAAGGGACACAAATATAAAGCAAGACCTTGATTATAAACAGGAACAAGGATCAAGACTCTTACCTCCTCCAATTAGAATGGGACGTCATTAACAATAATTATACATGAATACAATCTAGGTAAACCAAGATGGTAACTCAGGGGATTATCATCTACATGTAATGCCATAGATGGAAAATTCATGCGAAATTATGTTCGCCGATATTCTTTGAGATCCCAGAATTAGACAATTTCTGCATTTTCACTTCGACAATGATTGACATTTATTTCACGGATATTAGGCTCAACATTTGGCTATATTTTCTACTGCCTAACAAAGCCAGAATTTTTGGTGGGAGTAAATCCGTTGATGTTCACATACACTATCTGGAAATGATGCCATATTTGGATACTTTTCCCCGACAATGTTTACCATATTGGTTCACATGATACCGTGTGTAATTACTGTGGGTGTGACTTTGAAAATTGTTTCACCAAACTAGCCACCTGATTGGCTAACAAATGTAGTTTTAAATTCGCATGGGATTAAAATGGCGCTGAAGTCAGATATAATATTCTGTGAATCGTGAGAATATATCTGAGTTTACTGAGATTGTTGTACATTTCACTTATTAATCAGTGTAACTCTTTGTGTATTTTCAAAAAAAAATTGTTATCACTTGTACATGAAAGGTAGCAAGTGCAAAATATTGGTCTACTGAAATGGATTTCCTCGCTTCACAGTGAGGTCACCAAATTCTCAGGAAAAGAAAACCCTTCACATAAGCTGTTCATAAAATATATCAGGATACCTACACATGCTGAATAAAGATTCTTCTTAGAGTAAGACCGTAACATCATTGTCCTTATTTGGTAAATTCTCCTTCGATCACATGACAGTTGAAATGATAATCAACTCATTCATGATCTCACATTACCCATCTTCGGTGAACATTCCTCATAGTAAATCCGTAAATGGTAAGAATCCATGAGCAGCTTTTCCAGACTCACCAGTACATTAAAGCCATCAAATTTGTCCAAATTATGGTAAATTCCACATCAACTTTCAAGTAGACAAGGCTGGAACAACAACAACACTATTTTGTCCCAGTTTAGTTTACTGTAAAATGACCAATAAACATGGAATGTCACATACATGTACAATGCTGTGGGAACAACCATGTGGTCAATGTGAACTACCGGAAAACTGGAACTTGGAGAACAAGTCTGGAATCAGATTAGCCTAAAATAATGCTGGCTAAAGTGGCAATTCAAAATATACAATTCCAGGTAGGGTGGGAGTGAGTGGCCTGGTCTTTCAATAATGCAGACTATTGTAATTATGTCATTATATGTTCTGTATTCTTAGCTGGTTATTCACTAGTTAAATCCAGACTGTGTAAGAATTCCAAAGTTAAATCAATGGATTAAGAGATTAGGAGAATTCCTTGTGATATATAACTCACCCCCAGCAATGAAGGGCATACCTGATAGATCCTGATACCCATAAAGGTACACAATCAACCCCTGAGTGGGCAAGTCAGGGATAATCTGGATTAGGATTATTACATGTATCACCACAGGTGGCATTCTTCTGTACATGTAAAAGTACATGTAGCCCTATAAACTTTTCGTTAAATAAGAGAACAGTTAACTAGTATGAACCTGTCAATCAAACTCAATATATTTCTTGTGGTTCTATATCTGTATATTGAAGTAAGCCATTAACACAGAGGGTCACTTTCGAAATACCTGCTTTTTATTTAGAATAAAATTGGGAGAAAACTCAAGCAAACATATTGAATATCATATGTACATGTATCTTGTCTTGCTTGTCAAGCAGGAAAATAAAAAGATCAGAGAAATTTGATTTAGTATACACAGATAAGTAAACAAACAAACTTGACAAATTTCAATATTACTAAATTAATCACTAAACTCTGAACCTTCAATGTTTTCTGACTGATAACCATAAAGCCCTTCTGTGTTGGTGCTTGTCCCTGACAATGTTAAACCCCTTTCCCCTTACTAAAAATGAACTTTCATAACTATTTTTTTCGGGTATTCCTACATCAGAGACTTCAAACATTTTGCTGGGGTGAAATTAATTCCTGACAGTTTAATCTGCAATTTCATACCCAAGTTCCATGATTGACAAAATCATTTTTTTTTCAGTGGAATACTGACCAAATTCTAACTGTAATTACTCGCATTAAAACAATTTCAACAATGTTCAGTTATGCTTGGTTTTGAGTCGCAATGATGGTTCATGGTAAATCTCAACTAATGGAGATAAATCCTTTTTGAATCCTTTTTAGTTCTTTGTTACTGTGTTTAGTAAGAGCTTGGCATTGTTTAATTGAAAACAGTCCTGTTTGTGGAACTTAATTTTATTATTGTTTATAGTAATGGCATGGTATCTTGAAATAGCTTTGTCATCTTACTGAAATTGGTAATTTACTGGATTGTAAATAATCGTGGCAGACAGATGGAAATGTACAGCATTGTTGACTGGGCAAGAATCTCTACAGAAATCACAGAGAGTGGATCTGAATCCCAATTTATTATTGCATCAAAAACATATTTTATGGAATAATCTCCTCAAAGTACATGTACACAATAACAACCATACTGATTGACCAAAATTGTAATTTTCGGGCCACTTCCCAAACATATTTCACAGCCCTCAACACAATGCTTTATTTAATTCCATTATACATTTCTTTGTTCAGTTCATGGATTTACAAGCAGTCTTGTTTGAAACAATTAACAAAAGATAATTTTTTTTTACCAATTTGAAAACGTCTAATTTACAGGTTCAACTACCTATATCAGTTATTCAGTTTTTGAGAGAAACTAAAGTGTAACAGTAGTAGTAGTTTATTACATAATGGATCATGTCGTTTTATAGTTTGTCTTTGTTCCCTAATTCCCTCACAAACACAGCCATCCAGAAAAAAAAAAATGCAGAACAGTGACTGGTCTGTGCCTAAAACTTTGCTCTCAGAAATGTGTATCAGGATGATAGACTTCATTGTGCCTTAAAGTCAAAGGTTTCTGTTCCATTATATTACCTATTATTGTCTTTTATAACAGGAAGTGAAGTACATTTGAGCAAAATTTCTCACAGGTGAAATTCGTAAATAAAATGCTGTCACAAGCTTCCAGCAAAAACATTTCATACGAAAATTTGTTTAACAATATATTTAAGTTGCATGATGAATGATTTTGTGAGATACATTGTTTTAGTAAGATGATTTATATTTGTGACAGATGCTGGGATTATTTCTGTTTTTACGTGTACTATAGTAAACAATGACTCACACACAAGCTGCAGAAGAAACTGAACCTACAGAACCTATATTCACTCCACAGGTACACATTTAGAGAAAATAGGAGCTTTTAGACGAGGATGGTCCAAACGATGACAGCACTCCAAACCTCCAACAAGAGCGCTGAGAGCTCGAATATACAGCTATATATCTACAGAGTATATCTGCTAACCTGATGCTGAGAACACATGCTGAGCAGCTAGGGAAAAATTTGCCAAGAGGGAAAACTACAATCTGCTCGCTGCGACGTGATACCTGGAAAACCTGGTGCTTAATGTGGTTTGTGATGGAGAAGATTAACCCTGTCTATTGATAGCCCGCGAAAACAAAGATATATGGAATACCACGTAATTCAACGGCAAAACACAGAAGAATATGTTGATAATTTCACAACATATACTAGGAGTAGTTCACTTTCCTATCGTATAAATATTTGTGTTACCCTTGGGGCTGAGTAACCGACATGAAACCTCTTCCACCAATAGAGTTGGGTTCTGATTCAACCATTTCTACTTGAAAATAAAATGAGTATTCTGGTTGTACAATGTACACACTGGAGAGCTATGAGTATGATTGCTATGCTCAAACTCTTCCATGTTCTACATTTTGGCTGAGAATTTCTAGAGAGGGAGAGAAGAACTTGCAAAGAACTATTTTGGCCACCAACACAGTCCCCTTAATTAGTGTCAGCAAGCAGCAATGCCCTGTCAAATTACATAGCAAATGTAACTTCACCTCGAAAAGTGATTTTTTAACATTGTGGTTAATGCAGGTTGTTTTGATGCCACAGGATTTTTGGCAAGGTGGGTTTCCTTATTCAAGATGCTGGCACAATTTTGAAGTGCAGCACAAGATTTTGCTACATGTACGTAACAAAATGTATGCATTTCATTTCCTTTTTTGACAAACAGAAAGAATTCACTGGTGGATTGTTCCTGCTATTCATGTCATATTGTTTCACAGGTTCCTGCTAACACAGACAATATATACTTCATAACAGCACCATGGCAGTTCCACAGTGAACTACACCCACTGATGCTTCACCCTGGTACCATTATGAAGTACGTATATCACTCCGATGAACACTTGATGTCAAACTGTTCCAATCCATGCAATAAGAATGTATGTCAAAGACGGAGATTAAATTTGAGCAATTGATTACTAAATTACTTCTGGGAAATTAAATACCCTTCTGAACAATTCAACTGAACATGTTGAACGCAGTCAGAAAAGAAGAAAATGGGAAACGCATACTTGACATGTGAAGCCTGCGTGAAGTTATTGCTTCAAAGCATGCTTCTTTTCTCATCTGCACAATGACGTAAATACCTCCTTAAGACGAGAACGCCAGACAGCTTTGTTAAGAAGCAACCAAACAGCAACCTTTCATGGACAATGGAAGATACAAATTCAAGGAAGTCTGGTGAAAATGGGAGGATTGTTGTTTAGGCTGAATTCTCAAATAATTCCATCACCTTCTGGCATTACCTGTTAAATTTTTCTCCCACCCACTAGTAGAATGAGAATTAAAAAATTACCGGTACCTATAAAATTAATTTATAAAATCTGCCAACATCTATATTTTGGTGGGAAAAGCCAATTTGCCCGCTTGAATTACTAGAGAATTTACAGTAATTTTATTTCCTTCACAGTTATCTGTCTGTCTGGTTTACCCATGTCTCTGAATATATTACTTCTTGTACACATAAAATTTCTCCAGTGAAGGAACATCTCAGTAAAGTGAATAATTTCTGACAACTGATAGTGTAGAACAAATTTAGCCGCTGTTACTTAACTGACATCATGACCTTGCTTTTGAAATACACATGCTATATGCAATAGTTATTAATTATGGAATTTCAGTATGGTACCAGGATATTGAGGCATCACAGCAACAGTATAATGCAATCAAACACACAAATTCTTTCAGCTGGACGAGTATTTTGTCGACTTAACTTAGCTCTGATAAGCAATCAACCACAGCTGTTTAATCTGGAAACTGAAATGTAAATCTTGCCAACGAGGTACACACATAGGCTTCATTTTCGAAAGATTTTAGGTTGATTGTTGAATAGTCCATGGTCAGTGATACTTGCATGTCAATTTATTTCAAAGCCAGTTTAACTCTTTCGCCGATTATTTCCCCTGACAAAAGTGACCTGCTGACGATCAATTCCCTGAGAACTGTTAAAATTTGTATATGTTGTCTTTGGAATGCTAGAAATTGCGTTTGCGTCAGAGATTTGCAGAAAAACATAAGAAACCTGTCTCCACAATACACACTACAGTGTTATTTGCTCTAGTTTTATAGCAAAATAAATAAAATAGTGTACAAAATTAGGTTTTACTGCGAGAGAATGCGCTTTCCCTGGCTTTCTCGACTTAAAAACGTCAAAATGCAACGGAGAAATCGTCTTTTTTTGACCGCATTTGACAGCATTTTTCTCGAGTTTTACTCTGCCATTTTTTATGTTTGACCTCTCATTGGAAAGCATGACCTTTCACCTTTTCACACACGAAATAACCTGGAATGGATGGCAAAATAAAACGGAGGATACGATTGGATTATAAAATGATGTAATTCCATCCTTCCAGTCACTGTCTACGCTCATCTCAAATCTGTTAGAGGTCACGTGGGCAAAATTATGCATACCGATTGGCTCGTCGGCTCACTAACACAGCTTGCTGCCGACATTTTGAAACTTGTTTGACAAACTTTGCGGATCAAGACTCGTAAAAATATGGAAATAAACTTTGCCGGTCGTCGTTGGCAGTTTCAATCGTCTGGGGAATATTCACCACACTTTACCAGTCATGTAACTTCAAAAATACGTTAGGATGAGGTTTTCGATGATTTTTCCCCATTTTTGCGGCTTGCTGTCGAGATGCCTGTCACACGGTATGTGGGGAAAAATGCATTTTTCATTCCGATTTTTTTCGTTCAACATCTAAATTTGCTTTATTTATTTTTCAAACAAGCAAACAATTTCGAGAATCAAATTGATCAGGGTTTCGGCTTTCCAGAAGTATACAGTGTTTGATAGGTTTCCGTTAAAATGAATGCAAAAAAATTAAAGTGCTGTACCCATCGTGATGGCCAACAGGTTTAAAGCTAACCCGGTCTACCGGGTATGGTCGTATGGATACGCACTCTCGTTAGCCCTGTTTACCGGGAATGATCGGTGAAAGGATTAAATTCTGACATGTTTAAATCATATCTGAAGGTATCGTCTGATTCCCGATCAACAAATCGGAAGTTGAAACTATTTACCCCTTTCAGAGCTCACTGACATCATGTCCCTGGCAGGGAATCCCATATTCCAACTAGGGAACCCCCAAGTAAGATATTCTGACAACAGTCACATCTTACAGCCATTAATAGGCTGTAAAATTCAATCAAAAACTCCGGAGAGAAGCCAAGAATCACGATAAACTTATGAAAAACTCAATCCTGGCCAAAAATGGTAATGTTAAATACACATTAGGAGAGTTAAACTTCTAGAAACTGAATATTGATTGGACAAAAACTCAATTCAGCGCTGAAAAAAACTTTGACATCTATAAACCCCCCCCCTCCCCCCCGACAATAGAGGGTAGTTCAAGTTCAATGCATACACCAATGTTTAGATTTGCTCATGTGCTATGATAGTAGTCCAGTGATTTGTCCCTTCATTTTGGCAGTGTTTCAGAAAATAATGACTTTCTCTAGGCTCAGTATCCAGAACACAAATGTATGACATGTGGTGTCTATGTTCAGGGACATCGCCGAATGCACAAGGTCGCGTCACACCCACATCAATGGAATGGAAGGCATCGTTCATTATTTTTAAAAAGTTCTATGAAATTCCTTTGCATTTCAATTTTACCAAGATGAATTCAGCCAACATAAAATTCCATTTGATTACATTGTGGCTCCACAAAAATATATATTTAGAATGCCAGTTTTTGTAATGTGTTATATGCACTGAATATGTGTAAGTTGATGAAATTATAGTTTTAATCATATTTATGCTTATAAGGAAAATAAAATCTGGTAATATGTCTTTTTAAAGGTGAAATGCAAAGGTTTTCATATTTTCCTTTTTATATTCTTCATGGACCATTTATGATTGAAATGTCAGCCTAAATACTTCATTTGATTTTATTTGAAGTATTTTGTCTCCTGGTAGCTTTTGAAAAGTGCTTCTAAGTTGGTATCTCAGCCCGGCCGATTTTAGAAATGATATCCGCATCGCTTATCTGCCCTTGTTTGACGCTGGTTTGTGATGTCACATCAGACCACCTGGCCGGTCATCAATACTTGTAACGTTCAGTCTCCGGGTGGTTGGACCGATGTGACGTCACAATCGAGGAGAGATAAGCGATGATGTTTTGTAAATTTGAATTCAGCTGGGCTAGATGTACCAACTTTTAAAAAGATTCTAGCAGACAAGATAATTAGAATAAATCCAAGTGAAGTAGATATTCTGATAATTCTATCATTATTCAACCTATAATAAATGTAAAACAGAGAATTTAAAAACCTTCGTGTTTCACCTTCAAGAGCAAAGAAATATATCTTTTCAATTCATGCAAAATGGCATATCAATAAAAGATGGAAAAACAATATACATGTACATGTTCATGTAGATATTTTGTACAAAGCAGATGTTTTTCACTCTGCTCTGAACACTAATTATTTTATCCGATAATCTTACTAGGCTTGTGTGCATTGACCACTGGTCCTTTTAACAGTCTTTTTAGCATGTTGACTTATTTCTTTTCACACTAGAAATCAAGATAAAGTCAGTTGAAGAGGTGAAAAGGTGTCACTTGATGTATCTTGAAGCCTGCTTAATGAAGTTGGTCCCAAATTAATTGGGAGGGACATAATAATGGACGTAAACCTACAGCTGTTCAAATAGTTCCGAGGTATTCATCTGAGATAGTTGCATTGTAACAAAAATGTGAAACCCCAAATACTTTATATTTGCACATAATGAAGTAAAATATGGTCAATAGTATTAAATATGGTCAATAGTATTAAATATGGTCAATAGTATTAAATATGGTCAATAGTATTAAATATGGTCAATAGTATTTTTATCACTTTTAGTCACTTAGAATCTGATCAAGGACACCTTCTGAACATAGAGCTGAATTAATACAGACAGCATACATTGTAGATGTTGGAATCCGCTTCTAAATCATGTTTTGAAGTGATCAAATCATTAGAGACTGAGTATTTGAAAGAACTGGGATTGATTTCGATTTCAGATCTTCTAATTTTTGTTGGAATGAAAATCATTTATGAAAATGCCTCGAATACACCAATGTAGGCCAGTTGACATAAAGATGGTCTTTTTCTGCTTCTAAGTCTACAAATGCTGTGCGAAACATTACAAGAAATAGGGTAGTATGGGGGGGATTAGTAGCTCCATTGTTCTCCCACCATGCTGAGGAGAAATCTCATACTCAGCGCAAGAGCACGAGTAGTGGTCTGCCAATTCTGTTCCTCTTGCATAACTCACAACAACACACAACACCCCTTTCACATTTTGCTTCAAAACGTTATCAAACACATTTTTCAACAAAACCAACACTTCCAATTTATTTATTTGTGCTGTATTTATTAACCTTTTTGTGTTTTATAGTTCTATCCGTAGCTGAAAACCAGAATGGCTGTAAAGCTCAGAAAATTCACCATTCTCACACTCAACGATCTCTTTTCTAACAATTCCTGGCAAAAAAAACCAAGTTGATGTGATACTTACAGTGTTATTCTAAATGCTTATAATCACGGTTTCACAGAAATGCCGAATTGTTTTTTTTAAAATTCATATGAATGGAAAAAGGAAACTATACATCTAGAAAACGAGCCGAGCTTGTTTATATACAGTTCCATCGAAATTGTATGTTGTGTGCCAAGAGTGCTGATCTTGTACTCACGGAAATTCAGGTTTGGGAAGAAAGTTTATCGTGCGGCGAGATCGAGATACATGTATCGCATCTCTTTCCATGCATACCAACAAAAGAAAAACAGGCCAGGTTTTTTTTCTTTGCAACCATAATCATATATGTTAGAAGAGTTCTGTGCAAAACTGTCAGTAGTTCTTGTTTCATTTTGTTGATGAAGATCGGCGAAGAAGATACATGAAAAATAAAGACATGACATGTCCAAAAAACTTTTCCTGAAATTTCTACCTGAGTTTTGACGCAAATTTATTCAGTTTTCATGCAGATAATTGATCGAGTACGGTGGAAGTAAGAATTTGGATACATCATGCACCTACATGTAGCATGTGTCTCCACAATCTGGAAATTCACTGTTTTCGGTGATTTAAAATGTGGATACACCTACATAATTTGTATCCACAAAAACCCGCTACATTGCGGTTACGCCATTCTCGTCGGTGCAAGGCAGCCCACAGAACTAATCATGTCTGATGACTGAAGATGTGAACTCAAAACATTAGGGAGTATAACATTTTGCTAGTCCGCCAGCTGAGCACAATAGAGCAACTCATTTTCCCCAGACTCTATCCCTGCATTTATTTAACCACACATGTAATCAACATTTACCTGGGGATTTATTCTAATGGTTGCAAAATAAAGATATTTACATAAATGTAAATTTGTATATGCCACATTAACTGTACAAAAGAAGATTCTTATACAGCTTGGTATAAATTAGTTCATTTATACATTTACTCCTCATCTGCGAACATTACTGATGAAACAGCTTACCTGTAATTAGGTGATATATGACCTGCTTTTGAACTTTAAAAATTCTCGCTCACACGTAAATGTTACTACAACCAATATACCTTCCTAATTTCCCAGATTTGTGGTTTCACACTCTATAGTCACCACACAGCTCACTGTTGATGATCATTATCCTGAAATAACCAGCATATCCACTGAACAAGCATCGCTATGGCAACAGAGTGGAAAATACACAGTTTTGGATGGCAGAGTCACTATTCCTGAGGCGGGCTTCTTAAAATACTTCCCCGGCTTGTCAGCTTCAAGAGCCTGTCTGTAGGAGAAGCGGCACCAGTAACAGATTGAACGACAAAAAAACAATAGCCTGGCAGGTCGGTGGAAGGAATAGCTTTCTAATTAAGGTGAACAACTTACACCTGCAGAGTCGTCAGTAATCTTTATCCTAAATGGTACCCGACATCCACCTTGATATGAAATACAATCCAAAAATACAACTATTTTCCAAGTATCTCTACTTGTGTGCTCTAGAGGCTTCAGCAGATGAGCATAAAAATAACAGCAGGCTGCATCAGTCAGAGATACATGTACTGAACTCCTTGACCACACAGGTGTATGGACAGAAGAAATGGAGTGTAAAAGACATATATGTATGGCCAGAATCACAACTGCACATCTACAGGATACTAAGCATCTATCATAACCAGTTTGGCAGAGATGCTGACTGGCTAAAAGATGTATGGTACATGAACTTGACTATGAAAAAACCTATTCATTCAAATTTAAATATCTGAACATGTCGTGCCTGCATATCATAAGAACAGCAGGTATGTATATGGGAGAAGGTTAGGGATATTCATGTAGCTATCGGCATTGTCTGACAAAAAAAGCAAATTCAAAATCATATGAAATTTTTTTTATATAAAGTTCTACCCCACATTCAGTAAAGTATAAAGTTATACCCTTCAATCAATAAAGACAAAGTTATAACCCCCAATCAATAGAGTATGAAGTTATACTCCCAATATATAAAGTGTTAACTTATTCCCCCCCTCCCCCCTAACTATCCAAGTGTTGGGTGGTTTAACAAAACTCAAAATAAATAAAGTGACTACCCCCAAATAAAATACAAAGTTATACTCCTGAATCAGCCTAAGTCTGAAGATTTCCATCCATTATCAACACATGATGTCGACCATATGTATTTGACGGAAACAGTCAACAGTTAATAGCAGTATTAAATCAAGTACTGGTCACGCACCAGTGTATTAACCAGGGGTGTGCAAGAGTGATTTGCACTCCCTGATTGCAATTTGCACATCATAAATCTGCTCAGATTGTTTATGAAAATTAGAGATATGCACACCCAGATCCCCAATTTCTGGCTAATATGCTGCCACTCACTGAAGTGAAAAAGAAACACATAAGTAAAGAAAATACTTGAGTACCAGTAATAGAAGTTTTTTCTTCCCAGAGAGCAAAAACAAAGGTACTGTCTATATGTAACTTGTACAGTTTTTCTGATTTCTGGCTTTTTGGTTTTTTTTCTTTCTTTGACAGATGATTTGAGGTTTTGTTTCCAGCACATCATCATCATCATCATCATACCAGTGATGCCACTCGAGATCAAAGCGACCTTGAACATTTACTACCATTTTAACAGTCAACTCATATTACCAACTGAACGTTACTCAATAGTGTATTACAGGCATTATGTCCCAGCTGATTTATGTATCCATCCACCAAACCGCCTTCCTCCTCGCAAGGTAAACCCATCAAATTTATTCTTAAACACTGGCATGTGTGCGGCATGTGTTACTAACTAATGTGTTTTTACCCCAATCAAGGAATTTACAGGGAACAGGCCGCTGGGAGTTCGCGAGGTTTGGGCAGAGATCAAAATGAGCGGTGAATTCCTCTCATTAACAAGGATATCATGTCAATCCAAGAAATAGACATGATAGGCAAGACCCCCAAGCCTTCAGCGGATATAGATTTTGGAATTTCTCTTAAAAAATTAATTGCTTTACCATTCTCAGTATACAATCAAACTTTGTAATCCTAGCCACTTTGTAACAAACTTTGTAATCCTAGCCACTTTGAAACAAACTTTGTAATCCTAGCCACTTTGTAACAAACTTTGTAATCCTAGCCACTTTGTAACAAACTTTGTAATCCTAGCCACTTTGTAACAAACTTTGTAATCCTAGCCACTTTGTAACAAACTTTGTAATCCTAGCCACTTTGTAACAAACTTTGTAATCCTAGCCACTTTGTAACAAACTTTGTAATCCTAGCCACTTTGTAACAAACTTTGTAATCCTAGCCACTTTGTAACAAACTTTGTAATCCTAGCCACTTTGTAACAAACTTTGTAATCCTAGCCACTTTGAAACAAACTTTGTAATCCTAGCCACTTTGAAACAAACTTTGTAATCCTAGCCACTTTGAAACAAACTTTGTAATCCTAGCCACTTTGTAACAAACTTTGTAATCCTAGCCACTTTGAAACAAACTCATGGAACATGACACAGGAATAGCAATATAGTCAGTTTGAAACAAATTGCGTCATTACCTACCGGAAATGTTACTTGAATGCTTCCAGTAAGGAATTTATTCTGTAACATAGGATCACTCTCAAGGAGTATACATGTTATCTTAATGTAATAATATCAGAACCAGATTAGATATATGGACATTTGGCATGCTTCAATCTATGAATGTGAATCCCTGATGTATCCAATTTTTTCATTATTTGAACCTGTATAACCACAATAAACAAACCCAGTTTAACACCCTCCAACTGTATTGGGAGCTAAATAACATTGTGTGCATTCAATCTTCAATCAACACAGGAAGCATAAACCTGCATATTAGACAGATGAAAATGCATCCAGTATATCGTATTCAGAATGATCAAGATCTACTCAACCAATTGAAAAGAGCACATGGTACAACACCTTGTTTAGCTGTCGACATCCTTTACCCACTCCAAAATGTGTTTTGTCTCTTTGTTTCCCATATATGGTAAACCCTCTCACCCTTAGATTAAAATTCAATCACCCCCTTTTTGTGGATAAAATTCAATCAGCCATTCTAATAAATTTGATCCTCCTCAAATTGTTAAAATGACAAAGAAATGATGGACTATCTGAACGATTTTTTATCATTTCATCAACTTGCTATTCTA
Organism: Hanleya hanleyi; assembly: GCA_036873755.1. Classification (NCBI taxonomy): domain Eukaryota; kingdom Metazoa; phylum Mollusca; class Polyplacophora; order Lepidopleurida; family Hanleyidae; genus Hanleya; species Hanleya hanleyi. The sequence continues at coordinate 60,018 of JAVTVY010020492.1, forward strand.
AATTTTTTCACCCCTAATTTTATGGTCTAAAATTTCACTTCCTGTGATTGAATTATTAGAGGATTTACTGTCGTCACAATTATATATGTCCTAGCAATTTTAAAAAAAACACGGTATTCTTGACAGAATTTTTTTTTTTTTTTTACCATAAGGTATTCGACAAAAATGGAACATAATGATGGACTGACAACTGGTTGTCGGCGATGTTTCAGCTGACAGGACAAGAGCATATATTCTTTCATAAAACAACTGTGATATATTTCATTGCAAGGTTCCTTTTCTTTTCAGGACATGCTTGAAACCTTGCAGTATCATCAAAATGGGTAGAAATCATGACTGTACACACCTACATAATTCTAAGTATTTACATGTACTAGGAAAATTTCAAACTTCTTCGGCAATACAGGACTTGCCGATCATCTGAAATTGGCAAAATATAGTGTCGTGAGTGAGTAAGATTTAATGTCGCTTTCAACACTATTTCAGTCATATCACGACATTGGTTCCTATTCCTTTTCACACCCGGAAATCACCCGGCTGGGGTCCTATTCCTTTTCACACACGGGATCCCCACGGGTGCCCCAGTTAGTCGCCTCTAACGACAAGAGCTCTGAGGAGCTGAGACCTATTCTTACCATGACCTGGAGTGTGCACAGCCACACCCCAGGTCAATCCCTGGGAGCCTCACAGGGTTGGCAAAATAGATGAGTTATTGCCCCTTTTCAGGAGCAAAATTCTCGGGAGAGAGAGAGAATTACATTCAACGTCGTGTTCCGCAATAATTCAGCTATATAGCAATGATCAGCAATGCCTTCAACATGAGCCTCGTGAAAATCATCTTTTTATATTTATACATGTAGTCAGTGCCAGAAGGTAACAGGGACTTGGAAAATCACTGATCTGTTCTAGAAAGCAAGAACAGTGAAGAAATCTTGCAAATACTTCTTTAAATATATTCTTCCAGCAATTTTCGGTTCGTACATACATTAAAATGGCGGTTTTTGATATTTTCAGACATCTGGCAAGGTGTCTATTAATACAGGATATACAGTGAAACAACACTGTACTTTTGCATTGACGTCATCAATGAAGGAACATAAAGGGGAAATCAATGGAAAGGGTAAAACACATAACAGTGCACATCTGCAAGGTACTAAGCAGATTCCATGTAACTTTTGTAGTTGTCAATCAAATAGTAGTCGAGATATCGTCAGGACAAGTTTGACAATAAGGATGGAAGGACGGATGAAGAACATTTCCATGGTCCCCTCCCACTTACGTGGCGGGGGACAAAAATATTGTGAATGAGAAAAATCTGGGACATAGTAGTTAGCAGAGTATTCATCACATTATATCCCAGGGAAAATGTAGAATGGTTACACTCGAACATCCATACCTCAGTTGGATTTGAAATCATTTCACTAAAATAATGAAAACCTGAGAGTGGTTCAAGTCCCCAGACTTTGAAACAATTGATTTGGCTTGGAACCATAATGTTTAGTACCTGGTATATGGACAGCAATCCTAAGTGAGATCAAGTGGCAATGTACCCACATGTACCGAATTTGTCCTAATCCGGTCAGGTTTTCAGAAGTTTTTGTCTAGAAATGAATTTTAACTTGGCCCACAGGTGGCGTCATATATGCGGTAATTCCCCTAATAATTCAATCACAGGAAGTTCACTTTTCAACTCATGAAGAAAAGTCATATAATGACAGAATGGGACACTTTGTAGCTGGTGCCATGAAGAATATTGCCAGATACAAGCCATTTTTGCTGCACTTCCGGTGATCGAATTATTAGAGGAATTACCGTATACATTGATCGGCATGACAAACAATCTCAAGCGAGATCTTAAGACAAGGTACCCACCAAATTTGGAAAGAATCCATTCAGGTTTTTATATGTTATTGTCTGGAAATGAAATTTTAACTTGGCTCCCAGGTGGCACCACATATAGATGGATTGGCGTGAAAAACAATCCCAAGCGACATCTTGAGGCGAGGGGGGAAACAAGCAATGCAAAAATTTCAGGGACAGATAACCTGGTACATGTATGTTTCTCAGACAGATGCAGGTTTTGCCCAGGATAAAGAAAATAATACTTCATGTATGGGACATTTCACATTCACTCCTACTGAGCAATCAGGTGAATATACATGTATATTTAGCCAAATTTATCAAATATTTTGTAAATCATTGCATGACCCCTATAAATATGTAGCACTAGACGTTCCTGTCAAAAACAATTATGACAACTGTTTGAAAGACTAGCCGGAGTTTAGCTGAACAGTGCTCATGTCGGAGGATTACCCTTGTAGAGGTATCTGTACATTGTATCATAAAGTAGAACCATGAAATAAAGAGGATACGACATGAGCTAGTGATAACAGCGGAGTCAAGCTGTCTTATCAAATTGAAGTCATACTGCTACTTAAAGAACATATCAGGTGCATGATGCACTAGAAGTAATGATAAGAAGATGAGATGGCTATAGATTGTGCCCCAGTCTCACAAATGACAACATTATGGAAATGAAAGAGGACAAGTGATTGTTATCGCAAATATACCAATAATATTCTTTCAGTTACTTGTACATACAAGTTCATGCAGAGTTCTGCACCGAAAGTCACAGTGATGAGTATTTTCAGTCAAAATATGTGCGAAGTCAGCAATTGATCATTGATCCATTACTTATGACATGTCAGGATAAATTTTTTATTTAATTATTATGAATGGGACCCAACCCCAAAGAGAGACATGAAGGTTCAATTGAAAAGGTTAATTCCATGACCTTCAACACAATTGTCTGACCTTCAACACAATTGCATGACCTTCAACACAATTATAACCTTCAACACAATTACATGACCTTCAACACAATTACATAACCTTCAACACAATTACATGACCTTCAACACAATTACATGACCTTCAACACAATTTTCATGCCCTTCAACACAATTACCAAGGATTCATAGAAGTCCAAATTTTTACTACCCAATACAAAATATTGAGTTTTTATTATGCTCAAATTGAGTTTTTCCAAGTTTTTACGGCCCATCCACAAGCTGATATTGAGTTTTTGGATATTTTTACCACCCTACCAATTAAGATATTAACAAATAATTTCTGTAATACTGAAGTCAAACACCACATAAACCCACAAACTGTCAACAGGTCTGGCACACTTCACCTCTGATACATTTCACTGTAAAATCCAAATATAATTAAACGTTAATAACGCATTCAGGTGAAGCTGGTAACGTGTTTTATTTAGTTCTTACGTATCATAGATATTTATAATGAAATACTGAAATAAAATTTTAAGAAGTTTTCTGTTGGTTAATGTTTAACTTGAGAAATATAATGAAGACATTAAATTTGGACATAAATTAAAAACATTGTGTGATGGAAAAGAATCTAGTCCAATGGTACAGGCCATGACATTAGAGATCATTGCGAAACCCCCAAAAAGGTTACGGGTACTGCAGGTGCGTAACCTATTGGTTAGGTGATGCCAAACTTGACTGCGTTACCCAAAGGTTACGTGAAAAGGTTACGCAGAATTGAACAAAATGCTGGATGTCATCAATGTAAGCAACCGCCAGAACCTGGGTTAAATGGACTCTGTCGCCACTTTATTCAAGATTCCTGTTTTCATCCTTACAACGATTAAAAAGTTTTATAATTATAATAAAACAGTGTATTTTTTATTATTAAATCATTTTGGTCCAGGCATTTAGCAATATTTCGACCATAATCTGAATATAGTCTGTGTGATGGTGAATACTGACAGGTCAGTCTTTGGAGATTCACAAATTACGAAAGTATAAAAACGAAAACTGGACTCCGCATAAGCTCCTTCTGTCATGTACGTCAATGAAAAGAGTTTTCTTTTCAAATTTTAACTTTACAACACAGCCGGTAGTTTTATTTCAAAGTGTATCGCACTACTATCAGCGAAGAAAACCACATGGTAAATTTGTTCTCGTATTCCCATCGTCCTGCCAACTGAAACAGAAAGCACGTGGAGTTTGTCGTGTCTATGTAGTCTCTTGCTCAAGTTCATGTTGGGCTGCAGAGTTGCTCTTCACAGGTTGTACAGATTTCCTGTCAATCAGCGACCAATGGGAGCGCTTGATTTGGTGTTAGCCAATCTTCTGTTGTAAAGCACGTGTCGCAGACTGTGTGCGCCCTATGACTGTAGTCGAGACCCTGTCGTTATATCGTCGTCATAGTGATCTGCGCATGTCTCACACCTGAGTTTACTTCCGCTTTCTGTATCAAGCGTGTTATTGGCAAAACTTTGGCAATTATTTCTAGAACTGAAAATCCCCAAACATTCGAAGCCAGATTGTCGAAGGATCGGCGATGGATTTCACATCATTGAAATAATTTGCACCATTTCGAGGATTGAGTTTTCGTCAAAAATATTGAGTATTTCTTGCCCAAAACGTACACTTTTAATTTTTTTACTGTCTGTATTCAGTTTTTGACATTTTCTTACTACCGTTTAACGGTAGTAAGAATGGACGTCTATGAATCCCTGAACACATGACCTTCAACACAATTCCATGACCATGCTACAATTTTCAAATTCCATGATTTAATTTTGAGGATTTCCCATGACTGAGCGGAAGCCTGCCTGTGTGGAAGCAATGCGTCAGTAGTCTAACCTTTCAAGTCCTTTTTTTGTTTTGCAATTATACATATTGAATACAAAAAACAAGGGTTATGTGTAACCCGGCAGCTCGCCGTTTTGGGTTTTGTCAATAACATGCAGCTTCGCATAAAGATCGAGCCCTTCGGGTTGCACATCACTGGCAATGACAATACATATTGTTATAAAAATTTGACTTCTTTGTCAGTGATGTTGAAGTTGGATTGAAAGATGAACTATATTATAAAACTTGAAATAAAGATTACCTTTTTTTCCAAAAGTAAGCTTATACATGTCATTATGAAATGTACAATTGAAATTTGGTCTGAGATGTGGGTGTGAAATGCCTGGACAAATATGGTTCGTGCAAAAGCTTTAGGTTAAATCATGATACGGAATGGGATTCGATACCAAAAGAAGTCAAAATTATTCCAAGTCCAGCCTAAACAAAAAACATTAACCTTCCAGCTTGAGTCTAACGTTGTGCTAAACATAAAAACTTAACCAGACACCGACACCAACAACAACACCGACACCGACACTTTTCCCCTCTCTCTCCCAATACTACTTCGTATACAGCGAGCTAAAAATGAATGTAAATCTGTCATTTGTTCAATTCTCAGAGAAATTCTAGATAATGTGGTTCAGTGTTCAGTCCAAAATATTACGATGAATGGGTTATTCTGGTTAAAATGCCTGGGTATGGATCACCAGTATACCACATTGAGAAACTCAGGGTGAAATATTCACGCTATAGATACTATTTCAATTCATGTACATTTCGTACATGAGGAGCAGCATATCAAGGAGAGACTGAAAAATGTAGACTTGATTTGGATTCAGTGGTATGCTTGGAAGGTTATCCAGTATTCAGGTGGCCTGTTGACAGACCCTCCACTGGGTATTTCCTATCATTTGCAAATAAACTTCATGCAATCAAAAGTAGTTTCTAAACAGTTTGTATCACATGGAAACAAGAACAAGTTTAGATCATTTCTGATATCCACTGGCTCTTCATATAGTTACTAAATATTCAATAGGTCAGACTTGGATACTGGTGCTGAATGAAGTTTGAACACTATAGAGAAACTTGACAATATATCTTCCTTAACGCAGACCACATTGATAAAAATGTAAATGAGGTCTTCATGTAAACACTGATCATGTGGGAAAACGTTAAGCCCGGCGCACACAAGAGCTATCAGCTGAGCTAACGACCTCAATTGCCTGTCAGTTCAGGGGCTAGCTCTCGTGTGCGGGCAGTTTTTGGTGAGTTTTTGGCCTCGCGAGGCGGGGAGAAAAATATCAAACTTGTTTGATAATTTCGCCTCGCGATGTCAAATCCTCAGCGTGTGCGGCGAACGTAAGCTATCTTTTTCTCACGTGATTTACACGACGACTGTTCAAATGGCAATTTTTACGCGAGCCCGGTCACATGAAAGATCACATGATCTTAAAGAAGGTGTTTCGCAGGAACTGAAATCAATTCAGTGAATCATTTGCTCACCGTGTGCGCTGAAACCACACGAGAGCTAGCCCCTGAGCTGACAGGCAATTGAGGCCACTAGCTCAGCTGATAGCTCTCGTGTGCGCCGGGCTTTATGCACATCAAAGAGGAAAGTCTAAAACCAAGAACCAAGTCTAGAGGACAATTACCAGGCTTTGAATTTTAATATGGCTGATCAGTCGAGGCTCTATATAAGGCCACATTCATGTTTTTGATTGGAACTACATATCAGCCTGGTAAAAAGTGCTGATAATGTAGTTCAATTGAAATCAGCCCTGCTGTGAGCAAATCAGCTCTGTTAATACCTAATACCAGGCCTATCAAATCAGCTCAGCTGGTGCATTTTCTAGAATGCAAGGCATGAAATCAGTGTCATGTGAACAGCTGAAGCTGTCGTTAATACGTAATCACACATGCAAGGGTCTATGTGGAACAAGAAATACTTCCAAAAAAGAAACCCATGAAATTCTTTGTGAAAAGAATGGTATTAAAATTCAGGTCATTAATTTCTTACCCGACGTATGCCTACATGGAGGTCCTCACGTATCCTCAAAGATCTTCCAATCCTTTGCCTCGCCATTTCAACTATGAGCACACAGCCTGTAATTCATTGTGCTCTGGTGTAAAAATTGTTGTTACCTCTCCAATTACATGGATGTCATGGAAGAATCCAAGTCTCAACCAAGTAGACAAGAAACTATTACTGAAGGAGTTTTTTGCTCACGGGATCCAGTTTACCTGTGAGCGAAAATAAACGCTTTTGGCAGAGTGATAGATTACGACCTCATATACATCTAGCAGACATGCCAGATTTCTCTCACTCTCTGTTAGCCTACTCTCACCATCTCTCTTTCTCTCTCTAATCAATGTGCCAAGTTGGGGTGCTGTTGGTAATGTTATTATATGATCAACTGAATTCAGTGTCAAAACTTTTGTGCGGTACACCTAAGCTGCTCTTTTCTTCAAATAACAATGTAGCTTTCAACAATTATAAGAATTTTTTTTTTGCTGCGGAAACTCAAAATTGGTCATAGAATATAGATCAAAATTCCATTCAGTATTTTTTGATGCAGAAATAATAATAACACGTCGACCATCGCCACCCAATATTGCTCTAAATACTAACCCATGTAAGTAACCACTTACATTATATAAAGTATGGAACTAATTACACAGACACCACAGGTAGTTCACATTCCCATTGAGAACAAACATCATGAACAATGGCTTTCTACAAATACACAACCTCTTAGTCATCCCCTAACTTTCTACAGTATTACATCCCCATGTGAGCTTCTGCTGACATTTACACCGACAATGTCTTCTGCTCCATTAACGTTTACAGAAACTCTATTGTGATTCAGGTCAGATATTCTTCAGTTTCCTTCAAAAGCCAATTATATCATTTTTTGTTGTTGAAAATTTGAACTGACAAATCAAAAGGAATCCATTCTGTCACTGAAAGTAAAGCATAAAACGTCCCACAAAGTAGCTCACATACATGTAGTTGTCCTGCCCAGCACTCGTCAATGGAGGTGTCCGAGTCCCCGCTGAATATCTTTCAATATTTTACAGAATAGAATTTCAGTACTATTGTGGCACCAATCTTCATCTGGTTCCACCAGATGCGGTCACACAACGGGGTGGAGAAACCCAAGGTGAACGCCCATCCTTTCTTAGTGTTACGATACTCTGTTACAGATTGTATTACATTCAGATATGTGGACAGAATTTCAACTTTATTATTATTAGATTTCAACTTCTGCATCTCTGCAGTATATAAATGTGATTTATATCCAATTAAACCTTTCATTTTTTCTAGGAATTAATGACATCATCACTTCAGACACGGTTGAAAGTACAACAGATCTTGACCATTCGGCAGTATGAAACGGGAAATAAATATGGAGAATCTTGGTCAAAAAAAGTTGTGTTTCTACGGTGAGTTTTGACTGAAGCTTTTGTAACTTATTTATCTTGCAAGAGAACTGGATTAGCATATAATTTTATTGACTTTTGCAATGAAATCAGAAACATGAAGCTGCGCTATCGAAACCCCTCGGCTCTGAACCCCAGCTATTATAATGTAAGGGTGTCTCTACCAATTGATTGGCTTGTGGGAAGAAATATTTACCCCTGGTATTGTAAGTGTACTTTATTTGAAAAAAAAAAAAAGTTTTCCTCCCCTTAAATTAATTTGTTTCTGGAATAAATACATACACTATAGATATACGTTTGTCATATCTTGGTAAACACAACTAAAATTGCTGAAATGGAAATCATTAGAAGAGAGCCAAATTTGGGGAAACATTTAAGCGGTGGGAATATAAAATGACGTGTGGCAACTAAAAAGTGTTGTTAGGTTAGGTTGTTAGCAAAACAAAAAAGTAAAACTACAAACCATGTTGTGAATAAATTTTGTTTATTATAATTACTGATAAAAAAACTTGTTAGTGGAACAAGATGAGTAAATCATATTAGTAGAATAAGATCAATCAGGTAGGGGAATGGTTAGCAGTCCATTTTTTGGGAGGGATGAATAACTGTTAATGGAACTTTAATGGAAAAAGATCAATAACTTCAATGAACGAACTGTTTACGCACCTTTTGTGGGAGATATTTAATTGAATGCGACACTCTGCAAAATACTTTCTGACACGACTCATTTTCGATAGGCATCTAGTTCAGGTCAAGAGAAACAACTGTATCACGTTAGGATGTTGTATATGGAACGGTTCTGAAATTATCACAATAACAAATCATAAATGGATTTTTATTTGTAAAAAAGGGCATAACTCTGCAAAATATTGTCCGAGATGACTCATTTTCGATAGGCTTCTGATTTACGTGAAGATAAATAGATGTAACAAGTTTGGTTGCCATGCATGAAACGGTTCTGTAGATATCGCGGTAACGGACGGACGTACGGACGGACGGACAGCCGTACATGATGACGACAATACCCCTAGGCCAAAGTTGGCCGAGGGGTAAAAACTACACTGAATGGACCATGGGGTATACGCTACAATCAAATTTGGGAGTTCCAGAAATAGAACTTATAAATGGCAATATTTTTTGCATGAGAATTCCCCAAAGAAATCTAAATGGCTAAAGCTATGGTTCAGAGCATGGCATCATATAGCATAAATATGGGGTAAATGTAGAACACTTCATGGAGCTTAGAGTTAATTCACAAATGATATTTTCATTGGTCAGTGTGGAGTGCTTTCATATTACCCGTTCAAATCTGTTCATTTCTAGGTTCCTCGATCCACAAGATGTTACTGTGTTCAGTTTTTTAAATTTTATGTGGGTTCAAAGTTGTACTACCAGCGAATTGTCAGATACCGTTACCATACATGTAGGTTCTATGTTACATAACTTTAACTGGTTTCACATTAGCACCACTATGTGCATGAGATTCCTGTTGCTTCAATGCATTTTGCTGAGAAGCAACAGGAACTTGATAATGTGAGGTCTAGCACTGTAATATCACTTGTCTTTATTGCACCATGTAAGCATCCTGTCTGGGTCTTGTGCACTGTCCTCAGTGTTTTATAGGGTGGATGGAGGGTGTCTGGTTCCATGCTGCTTCAAAGATTTCTTCTTTGAAGTAGCAGGAACACAAATATTGTTGAAAGCGATGTTAAATTCTAATCACTCACTCATTCACTCACTGTATATCATTGATCTATGGAAGATCAGTGGGGTCATTATAGAAAGATATGGTGATAAATGAGCAAACAACCTATTGTTGATCTGTATGGGAAGTTCATTGATTAGTATTGACAAACTGATAAAATCACCAGCCAGAATGATTAATCTTAGTACCTGGTTTGACATGAACATTGGAACCAGACCAAATCTACCTGTCACTTATATTATCAAGGTCAGGGCAAAGAAGGGTGATGTCCACATACATGACATACAGCAAAATCTGAGGAAGTAGATTTCATAGAAAGCTTGAAGCTTGTTCAGAATGGAGCAGATAGTCCCAAAGGTTCGAACATCCCTGTTTTAATCTTTTAATGAACAATCTACCCTGACAGTTTCAATATAAGGAACTGTATTGTAATTGTCCTGAATTTTAATGCCATTGTACTGTAACATTTTGAGACGTTTTGAATGTCACTTAGAAGTAGTTATTTGTGTATGTATTCCCATGTTCAGATCAAACTTAGCAAAACATTCTGTAAAATGAAGAAGCAGAAGCAACCCAGAAAGTCTTGTGTTAACGTTTTTTCATTCCCAGTCATGCAGGTTTCAACAAAGACAACAGCCCACTATTCTCAAGTTTCTCAGTTTTGAAATCAGGGACGGACAACCACTTTTTGTGCATTTACAAGTATATCAACATTTGAACATTAAGCTACCATAGAAATATTGATGGGCAATTCATTTTAGCCAAATAGTTGACACTGAATTTTAACAATTTCTCAAATTAATCTTTATGTACCAGCAAATAAAGATGAATTGGGGAAACTGTTAAAATATTTGTATTGTAACCTTTCTTTTTATGCATTTTGCAGGGGCTTATTCTATATTGCATATATAACATAATTTAGACTGACTGAACACATCCTAAATTCAGGGTTCTCTATAAGAGCCGGCGGCCGGCGGTATACGTACACCTGTCGGAGGTTGTGCCGCCGGGTGTTTTTGGCATATCCAGAGGGGAAAAAATAAAGCTATAATTCAATTTGGTTGTAATGCAAGCAATATATAATGTAATCCGACTTCGTGTGTTTAATTTTCGTCATGCTTGAAGCAGAGTATGAGAAATAACGATCATAAAAGGAAATGTTTGTCGGAAAATGTCAAACTTATCGTCTTCTAATCTTATGGTAACGGAATCTATACACTGCATAACATATGGCCTGTTTCCGGTTTTGCGATGTTATAATCCTGTTGATTGGTTGAATAGAATAGATGAGCCAATCAAAAGCATCGTACATTGGGACGCGGCTTCCGGGTTCAGTCGTCGACAAAACAGAATGGCTGTACGGGGTTGAGGGGGAATTTTATAAATGAAACGTCAACAACTGAGTTTGAGCGAAGCCTTCAAACGAAATAAAAGATGATCTTTTGACGGGGATGGCGATGCTGTCAGTAGAGTGCCGCCGAATATTAATGACAGCGACTCAAAATGTGACTATGTCGAACAATTTGATGCAGTGCCAGTTACAACAACAACGTCAAACGACAACGGGGTCGTCAAATTCACCCGTTAAAGCCAATGACGGCATATTAAGTGACAATTAATTGTCAACACGGAAATAAACTTTAAATGAACCTATTTTTGCAATTATCCTGATACAATTTTGAGCATAAAGATAATCCCCCCCCAAAAAAAAGATTTTATGTAGATTTGGCACGATGTTGTCCAGATTTCAGAACAGTTTAGGCCATGTCAAATTTCTTCACACAGCATAAGCCTATTTGTTTAGCTTCCACTTCAAAATCTACCAAGTTCTTACTTAGTGTTGATTTTTTTTTTAATCCACCTGTTTGATATTGTTATGTAAGCTTGATAGGAATCTGGCTTCATGGGCTAAATGGGGTGTCTGGGATCATGGGGTAGCTTGATTGCTGAATGCTAAAAATACCCTGTGCTAGGAACTTAGAATTTTCATCCCAAAATGCCCCAAAATGGCTCAGATTGCACCACAGAGCATCTAGGGTTTCTGGCGGCTGGGGGCGGCCCCCAGGCCCCTGGCCTAATGGGAAACGCCTCGCTGCGCTCGGCGGTTAACAACCACATACACCTGTTTGGATATCATTGTACAGGTGTTCCCAAAGAAATGGAGAACCCTGCTAATGGTAAGGTTTTCACTCTATTGTTGGGTTACATGCCTGCACTCTCAATATTGAACATTTAGTCCAGGAACTAACTGCACATGCAGTGTCATTTCTCCAGACATACGCTTCCAGAAATTTCCAAATCACTCTGTAACAACAACACCACTTGCTTCACAAACGCATTGAAAAAGTGGAATATTTGAATCCAGTTTCAGATGGCATTAAATTATGACATTATTCCCCACACACAAGGATATTTCTAGGTTTTTCGGACACCAGTGTCAGAATATCCAGGAACCAGTGTTTAAAAATTCCCATGTTTACTGGGATTTATCTAGGTGACCCCGCAGTAATCAGCAGATATCTTAACAAAGTCACATCTTAAATGAAAACTGTGGCCATCCAATCAATGCCAAAATGGATCACACATATGTTCTAGTATATAATTGTAGATTTCATGCTCTCAGTGGGCATTCTACACCCTTTATTTTTAGCTCTAGTCACTTTGCCTACTCCGGACAAAGTTTCAGGATCTTTCAGTATGGGCCAGACAAACAAACAAGACAAATGGTTACTGACCATGAGAGTATGGGCTAGACAAACAAACAAGTGACTGAGTGAGTGAATAGAATTTAACGTCGCTTTCAACAATATTTCAGCTATATCACGACGAACCAACGAAGCACCACCCAGCCCAGTTGTGTTCCTGCTACTTCAAAGTATTACAGTGCTAGACATCACATTATCAAGTTCCTGTTGCTTCGCAGCAAAATGCATTGAAGCAACAGGAACCTGAACCCAACCAACCACCCACCAAACAAACAAGACAGATGGTTACCAACCATGAGAGTATGGGCTAGACAAACAAACAAGACAGATGGTTACTAACCGTGACAGTGTGGGCCAGACAAACAAACAAGACAAATGGTTATACTAACCATGACAGTGTGGGCCAGACAAACAAACAAGACAGATGGTTACTAACCGTGACAGTGTGGGCCAGACAAACAAACAAGACAAATGGTTATACTAACCATGACAGTGTGGGCCAGACAAACAAACAAGACAGATGGTTACTAACCGTGACAGTGTGGGCCAGACAAACAAACAAGACAAATGGTTATACTAACCATGACAGTGTGGGCCAGACAAACAAACAAGACAGATGGTTACCAGAATTATAGTAAGAAGTCCAATGAACAATGCTGCACTCGCCTGTACAATACTGACAACCTTAATCACCTGTATTAAGTCTGTCTATTTATGACATACACATGTATACACATGCAATACTTTTTGTTTGAGACTGTTAAGAAAATAAGTAACCTGTCTCAAGTGACAGGTAGTCAATTTGTTTTTCATGGTTAATTTATTTTTGCTCAAACACTTTCAAAATGAAGGCAGAAATCTGCCAACAGATTAATTAATGCAGTTTAAATTAGATACAAATTGCTGGTTGATTTTGTATCAATTTTAAGCAACATTACAAAACACAAAAGCAACATTATTGTATCGAATCATTATTGTGCTCTGGCTACTGTTGGGTGGAAATCATTCTTACCGGTCACCTGGGACAGGTACTTTTATTTGAACAGTTCAACCCTGTACTCCATTGTCAAAAGGATTACCACGATAAATACATGTACCATTGAAAATTGACCCAATATGCAGATTTAAACGTTCTTAGAGAAACAGTAATAACCAAGGCAGGGCTACTACACTTTTGAAATGGCAAGAATCAAGCACTTTTCAAGGACTCAAATTTCAATGACCTATCCTACCAGGGAAACCCACTTATGAAATAACGTTGTACTATATTTTACATCTCTTTGCTGGTCTGAACATAAAATTAAGGACTTTCAAGGGCCTTTTCCAAAATATCAAGTTTTCAAGGACTTTCAAGTGGAATTCAGGTAATCAAGGCAGTGAAGGAACCCTGCAAGGACTACTTGAAATGTACATGTAAACAGTGGATTTTGTCTCAGTATTTAAGACACGCGTAAAAAAAGTGAACTCTAATTTACCCAAAGTTTGCTTCATTATAATTCTTCACCATGTTGGGAGGAACAGTCTAGTTGTTACAACACTATTAAACTAGATCCTTTCCGAGTTTTTGCAAAGACGAATTTGAACATATAATTGAGATTAACTTACTGTCTGTCTCACATTTGAGGGAATGGTTTTTTACGACAATATATCGAAAACAGTGAAATTCAGCACAGTATCTCATGTAATTTGTGCATTTATATTATGAAATTTCAAGGAAATATATTCAGAATCAAAGAAAATCTCCAATACCTCGATCGCATGTTATTCTCAAGGCACAGTGAAGTTCAGCTTGCATTGTTGTATAAACCATGGAACTGGTCTCTATGATGCCATAATTCAAGACGTACATGTATAATGTCATGGCAAAATTCGTTTTGGTGAATTTCACCCCTGTTCTAATTGGATTCACTCATCTGAGAAATATTGTCTCCGATACATTGCTGAAAACCTGTTCCCTTGAAATTTGACACATACTTCTGATCTGCAGTTTAATTCAATGGAGTCCCTTAGACTCCCCGCTAGACACTGGTTTTGTTATACCAAATAAAGTTTACTTTCAAACTATAATGTCGCTCATTAATATTCAGAAAGTAGATGTATGTCACTGGTCCATACCTGATCCGATAGCCATAAAAGTGAGATAATCAATGTAACTGCCCTGGAAGATGAGCCTTCTTAAATGATCACGGAGATATCTTCACCTTTGAGACAGTACAGGGTCTAAACAAGCACGTCTACCTGTGTACATGTTTACAGACAATAATATCAGTTATCAACACCTATATGACTTATAATGTTAACACCTGATAGATATGATACGGTATATTAATCCTGTTAAAACATGAAATCAGGTGTGAACAGATCCATTCTGTATGTACCTAGTTAGTTCAATGGTTCTAGCAATACAGTCTGGGTAGAATCCCTTAAAAACACATTTAGAATCTTAGTTATATTCATTTTAAGTATATGTAGCTTTAAACCGGTTCTAGATGAATTTAATTCTACACAGGTCTACTGACCATGTATCTGATTCTGTCATGTTTGGCCATGAAATTCTATGAAATACATTCTATCCATTCTACTTTTTACTGAAAATTAATTTTTGTAAAAAACTGGACACTGCACCTTACTGCAGGAAATGGAATTCAAAGTCAGTTGTACATGTACACTCAGGAGAATGATGGGACCTATCAGTCTCCAGTTTAATTTTAGCAGAGAACAGCAGACAATTTTTTTTATTATTATACTTTTATTTTGACTAGGAGTTAGGCACTTGAGTTTGTGTGTCCATACCATTATACAGGTATCAAATTGAACTAGAGCCTATGGGCTTTAATGAGATCTGGTAGCTGGGTTATTGGGGGATAAGTTTGTAATGAAATAAATGCACAACTATATATTTAATTTCAAGTTAGGCACAGGTGGCACCAGGCACGAATGTATGTGACTAAAACGCAATCACAAGTTACATCCTGTGACAAGGTATATGAAGGGCCGTTCGCGCCATAAACGCATCCTTTAAACGTTTTAACTTCTTAAGCGTTTAAAAATTGTAAAGCTTTAAAAAGTTTAAACGTTTAAACTTGAACCAACCAATCAGATGTTATGAACTGACATTTTCCTGTTAAAAAGCAAACGTTTCCAGTTGTAAATTCGCGACTTCAGACGTTTCCTGTCAAAAGAAAAATTCGGTCTTTTAAAGGTTCCGGTTAAAAGGATAACGTTTCCGGTTGTGATCGTCCAATCAGATTTTTTATTTGGGCCGCATGTATTCCAACATCTTCACCAACAAATGCAAATCTGCATTGGCAAACGTTTCCGGTATGTAGTGTATTGTAAGCCACCTCGGTACTAAGTAGTACGATGCATAAATATAGGAACCATAAACAGGAACTCAACTCGTGATTTGTTAAGACAGGATGATAATGATTTTTATTTGGTACCCGAACTCACAGTTCTGACATTCATCTACTGTAGCTGAACCCTCATTTTGCTATCCACTGTCAACACTCATGCAAGACCCAAGATATATGACATAGATAGATGACACCAGGTTAACTGTGCCTCGGTCCCCGTTTTCTCACTACTAATATCCATATAAGCTAAAAGATATATATATTGGATGACGCCAGGTTGACTGTGCCTTAGTCCCCAAGAACTCACTGCTAATATTCATCTATAGGAGCCTAGATCGCAGTAGATGACATGCTGTGTAACTATATATTTGATATATATAGTTATTCATTATCAATAAAGCTGATAACAATCTGAAGAATCATAGTTTTGTTGTTCTTCTGTTATTTATGTACCTATAATAATTTGGTTGATGTTTTGGGATGATTTGGTTAAGCTAGGTCAAGATGTTGACCATTGCTCGGTTGAAGCCAGAATGACAAACCTGCGATCTGAGCTTGTATTTATAACCTTGCATTATAGGTCACATGACCCATTTCAGCCAATCAGCGATCACCATTACCGAAGCGGTGACGGAGAGAGTGAACTATTTCTCACATAAGATTGTAATTTCTGGAGTAATGAAGGTATAACATTTTGTGCTCCTCACGTAAATATTGTGCTTTTTAATTATATTAACCATAGAAACTGTTAATTTGATCTAAAGTCGTGAAAATGACAGAAAGCACAAAATCATTATGAGCCAAATGCTGAATTCTGTATAGGATGTAGTAAAATATCAACTTTGTCGGTACCCCTTGCCTGTTTAGAGTTTATTTATAAATAATCCAAGACAAATTAACTCAAACTGCATAAATACTCCAAGTCTAGAATAGTTTAACTTTCAAGATATGTAAACAATTAACTCGTAACTCACTTTGTTGTCAATAAATCACTTGAATTTCCCGCTTAGAGAAAATGACGTCACCCTTCACACATGAAGGTAGTACAGCCACGCGAAATAGTTCCAACAATAAATTCAGTAAAATATGTCTACAACATCACCATAAGAGACCTAATTGTACAGTAAACTCTTAATTTACATTTCTAAATAACATTTGATGGCATGACAGACTAGAAAAACAGATATTTCTGACATAAAAATATATCACGTGACCTCAAGTTGATAATGGCGCTGTCGTCAAATGCAGCAAAATGTACAGTGTGACATCGATGAAAATTGTTAAATTTCAGCGACAGAAGAGTATCAACAGTTTGGTCGCGGCTCTAAACATTATCTTTGAGGCTTAAAGAAATAAGGTATGACCTATTTAATTCCTAACAACATGTTTTTGTCCTGAAAATATCAGGTAAACTGGGGCTACAAGCCACAGTCAATAATCTAAAAATAGCACGCAAAGAATGTCAACAACAACAACATTGAACAGCTGATTTGATCAGACAATCATTGAAGTAATACAATCAGGATATTGTCAGAACTGTGCTACCCTTATGTACAACAATAATATAGTAGACAGATAAAACAATCTAATATGCACCGGATATTACATCCTCCACTTCTCAGTTTCAAATTCTCCTGAATTTTCGAAAGTTCAGAAATAGCCAGGAAGCTAGAAAAACTTGTCTATTTAATTTTAGTTTAATGTCCTAAATATTTACTCTGTTTTTTCAATCTCCAGACGAAGAGGAATGCCGCTCCTATCCAAAAGAGAGCAAAGGAAGTCGGTGGACTTGTCCCTCCTATCATCGTACGCTTCAAACACCTCTACCACCTGGTGCTTATTTGAAGAAGAAACTCCTTTGTCGAGGATGATCTCAACAACTAATTGATAGTTGTAATAACGGGACAATTGGATGGACACATCTGGATCACAGTTGGCTGGAGTACCCGGCAGGGCTAGCATGTTGTACTTGTCGTGCAGATCATCAACATCGATGGACAGGTTTTCATCGATCTGGCCCTCAATGCGCATGGCAAGGAACTCCCACCGCTTTACCTTCTCCTTCCCCTTCATCTGCTGCCACCCTTTAGGTGGCCACTGGACAACCTTGTTCCCAACGGGAATGGAAATCTGCTCGCATGCGTCCCAACCTCGCCTAGCTGGAGGCAACAGAGGAAGACATCCACGGCGAAGAATACATCGAGCCCGCCCCGATAACCCAGTCTGCTCCTCCGATGCACCTGGAATTTTATGAACTGTGGATGCTACTTTGTTGCCAGTTGATGTTGTTTGATGTTTATCGTTGCTAGAAGGGAGAGGGTGTTCTGTGGACATCACTTTCCTCACATCCTTAATTATTGATGTTGATGGTTTTGCAGGCGTTGATGTTTTTGAATTTGGAAACACAGATAGGGGAGTGACGACTGATGCTGGCTTGAGTGTGGCAGTTGGTGTAGATTGTGTGGCTGTATGTGAAGGTTGATTGGATGATGCCCTGGCTGACGAATGGGATGAATCGTTTGAGGATGATGGCTTTGCAGTCAAGGAGGACCTCTTTGATGATGATGATGAGGATGGTGTGTGCATGGCTGACAAGGAAGACTTCTTTGATGATGACGATGATGATGATGATGATGGTGTGTGCATGGCTGACAAGGAAGACCTCTTCGATGGCGCATTGCTGGATTTTGCAAACTTGCCGAACACTGACGATTGTCCAAATGGGCGCTTAGATGACAGGGGTCGCTTAAAAGTCCTAGGTTTCACAGTTGATAGTGATCCTTCAGCTGGTGATGTGGACTGGTCATGGATTTCTATGACCTTGGAAATCATGATGGGGGTGAGACATACTGAAGGTGTTTTCATGACCGCTGTCTGTGGTTTGTCAAGTGTTGTTCCAGCAGGTGATGCAGCTTCTCCCCTGGGCAGCTCGCCTTCCTCCAAATCTGCATCAATGTCAACATGTATGACAACATCATCAGCTCCAGAATCTTGGCCATTCCCTGCCACATCTAATGGGTACACCGGATTGATCCATCGTGTCACGGCCTCGACAAAGGCTACCTCTATCCCAAGGACTGTGGCAACCTTTGCCGACATCACTGATGTTACATCGGTGCCTTTGTGTTTTGGCTTCGTGGGAGTCTCTCCTGGTGGAACAGCTGATAACTTTCGAGCTAAAGAGCTCATGCCTCGTGGATTGAAAAGAATATTGGCTGCAATTTTCACGAAGAACCATATGCACCCACTATCTTCTGATTTCAACCACGCTGTAATACCATCAGCATTCATGGACAGACTCTTGATGGAAAGCACCTCATCAATGCCTGGGGTTGTCGGGCTGTACTCCATCCTGACCCTCTTTGGTGATGTAGGTTGCTGGTCATCATCGTTCAGTTTGTCACCACAGTTATAAATGACCTTCCACCCCTCCTGCCATTTCCTGAAGTCTCGCCCAGATGAGTTCCCCTTTTCTGCCCACTCACAGACCAGTTCCCGAGATCTGACAGATGCCTTTGCATTCCAACGAGGGTGAGCCGCCAGTCGTGAATAGTGTCCTGGTTTCAGGGCAAACCAGAATCCGTTACTCTCTGCCCAGAAATCTGGTTTAAGATCTATAGCCACATCCTCATGGTCTTTCTCAACATGGGCCCTCAAGTCTACAAGTCGTCGAATTGACCGCTCAAACTCACAGAAAGGACAGATGACTTCCATGGCCCGATGGATGTTGGCCGTCAAATGATTTTTGAGCTCCCTCCGGCTTGCATAGGTGCTGCTGCATAGCCAACATGGATGTTCCGAGGTTTTAGGTGCCATTCTGAAAGTATGCAAACATCAAGGTAAGTGACTTCTAAAGACATTACTTGTTTCATCTGTTATCACAAGGTTAAACAGCATTTCATCCTCTGCATTCATCATAGGCTTTGATTTGTCATCTACTCCATATTACCCCACCCATAAATTGGCACAACATGCTACCTGGCGTCATCATCACTACACTCAGTGGGAACAACCATAGCATTTCAACATACACAGGTGAGTACAGTAGAAGCAACTCTTTGCTTCTAAATGCTAAACAACCAAGGATTTTGGGGTGATCAGTCCCTATCAAGGTTATCTTTATTGATTATAGGAGCTCTCTCCCTATGGTGCGTCCACCATCTCAGTGAAACCGCTCTCGGTTTCGTCTCGTGTATCGACCTGTATAAGCACCTATGTCTGTATCCCTTTTGGACCTCTGCCCACGAAATACCGCCAGGGGCAATATGTTGTCCTCATGCCTAAGGGTTGTATCTCAAGAACATAATGCAATGACAAACTGCTAGATGATATCTCCAGCATGGAAGAAATTCAACTGTGTACCTTAATGAGTATCATCTCGTTTAGATTTTAACATCTTTTTGTGCCAAGATGGTGGGCTTCGACCTTTGTACTGCATAAGGCGGTCAATGTGACAGACTTTTGGCTCTTGTTTTGGGCCACTCTTCACAAGATAATTCACGTCATCAATTTTCTTCAAGACAACGCCTGGACCTTTCCACTTGCTTGTGAGTTTGTCACAAACCCCCTTTTTCTTTGCAGGAACATGTAACCAAACAGGTTGGCCAGTCTTAAGAAGCACTTTCCTTGCTTTCAGATCATAGTATCGCTTTTGATAGTCAGCCTTAATCTTGAGGGCCTTTCGAGCAGTCTCATGAACTTCCTTCAATGTATCCTGGAGTTCTAAGATATATTCGTCTGTATCCACATTCTCGTCTCCATCAACCTGAGGACGACCAATCACAGCTTGCATGGGCAGGGTAACTTCTCTACCAAATACCATCATGTTGGGAGATTTGCCTGTAACAGAATGCTTGGAGGCCCTGTAAGCCATGAGAACCTGGGGAAGAAACTCATCCCATCTGCGCTGTTGCTTCTCACAGTACATGGTTAGCATTGTAGCCATGGTTCTATTGAATCGTTCAGCACTGCCATTTGATTGTGGTCTATATGCTGTAGTTCGTGTCTTGTCTATCCACAAGAGGTCACACAAGTTCTTAAACAGTTGGGACCCAAAGTTACTTCCCTGATCAGAATGGATTTGTAGGGGGACCCCGAAACGACAGATGAACTCTTTGACCAATGCATCAGCGACCGTGGTGGCTTCCTGATTAGACAAGGGCACAGCCTCCACCCATTTGGTGAAACAGTCTGTTATAACCAATATGTACTTGTTCCCTTTAGCTGTCATTGGTAGAGGACCTAAAATGTCAATTGCTACCCGTTCCTATGGTTCACCAGTTAGGTATTGACCAAGTGGAGCTCGATTTCGTTGTTTAGATGTTTTACGCGCTGCGCACTGGTCACATGTGCCACAGTATCGTTCCACTTCGACCTTCATCCCTGGCCAGTAAAATGCCTGTTGGATCCTCCCCAACATCTTATCTGCCCCAAGATGTCCAGCACTAGGAATATCATGATGATATTTGAGAACAATGCCCTTCAGGGATGTTGGAATTATAAGTTGGTATGTAACCTTTTCATTTCCGTCAAACCATTTTCGGTGTAACATACCACCGGGTGATTCAAGGCGATCCCAATTCCTCCATAAAGTTTTCAGAGTAGAGGACTTGTGAGATATGGTCGACCATTCAGGCCGTGTTCCTTCTTCTAGGGCTAACAGTATTGGTCCTGTATTTATATCATCCAGTTGCTGAAGCCGAACCTCTGATGGACTCCACCCTTCGAGAGACATGTGATTCATCTTCAAATCATCTGTGTGTACTGTCTGTTTGGCCCTTGTTGTTACACGTATTGCCTCCTCAAAAGATGTTTTATTCTCACAAGAATCGGAACATAGGACCCCTGTATCATTTGGACTGTCATATTCATCATTGCCTCTTTGCTGTGTGATGCAAGCCTTGCATGGACTTCGAGACAAAGCATCTGCATTACCATGACTACGTCCTGCCCTATGAATCACATGTAGGTCATAAATGCATAGCTCCTGCAGCCATCGTGCAACTTGTCCTGTTGGATTTTTTAGATTCCTCATCCAGCTCACAGCTGCGTTGTCAGTTCGAAGGATCACGTGCTGTCCGTAAAGGTAAGTATGGAAATGACGAAGTGCTGTGATAACTGCTAATAGTTCTTTCCTGGTTACACAGTATACCTTCTCTGGTTTACTCAATGCCTTGCTCATGTAAGCAATAACCCTTTCAGTACCATCCTGTACCTGTGATAGAACAGCGCCGAGAGCTTGGTCACTTGCATCTGTGTCAAGGATGAACTGTGATCCAGGAACAGGATATGATAAGATAGGTGCTGTTGTGAGAGCCTCTTTCAGAGTTTGGAAGGCATTTTGACACTCATTCGTCCATTGGAACTTGAAACCTTTCTCAGTGAGTCTATGGAGAGGTCGTGCTACAGCTGCAAACCCTGACACGAATTTCCGGTAATACGAGCACAGCCCCAAGAAACTTCGAACATCTTTTGCTGTTTGTGGCAGAGCCCAATCTCGTATTGCTGATATTTTCTCAGGATCTGTATGTATCCCTTCAGAGGAAACAACATGCCCAAGGAATTTAACACTTTTCTGGAAGAAAGTACACTTTGACGGCTTCAATTTCAAATGTGCGTCTTTTAGCCTCTGGAAAACTCTTTCCAATCGTCTCAGACACTGATTGATGTCCTCACCCCCGACGATGATGTCATCCATATAAATCAGACAATCGTTCCATTGTAGACCACGCAAGACATCCTCCATTAATCGTTCAAATGTTGATGGTGAATTTGCTAATCCAAAAGGCATGACAGTAAACTGGTACAAGCCCTGAAAGGTAGTGAAAGTAGTCTTGCCTCTGTCTTTCTCAGAGACTGGGATTTGCCAAAATCCAGAGTTAAGATCCATACAACTAAACCAACGTGATCCAGCTAGGGCATCCAAACATTCGTCTATTCGGGGTAATGGATATGCATCTTTGACTGTAACGTCATTTATCCTTCTGTAATCTACACAGAAACGTGTTGTCCCATCCTTCTTTGGACAAAGAACAATCGGCGATGCCCATGGGCTATTAGAAGGCTCAATGACTCCATTGTCCAACATTTTCTGAAGTTCAACTTTTACTGTTTCTCGTTTTCCAAATGGCAATCTACGGGGAGCCTGTTTAATTGGAGCCGCTGACTCCGTGTTTATTGTGTGCTCTACTCGATCAGTTCTACCTAGATCCACTG
The DNA here is from genome assembly GCA_036873755.1 of Hanleya hanleyi. Lineage (NCBI taxonomy): Eukaryota > Metazoa > Mollusca > Polyplacophora > Lepidopleurida > Hanleyidae > Hanleya > Hanleya hanleyi. The sequence continues at coordinate 83,107 of JAVTVY010020492.1, forward strand.
ATGATTTGGCAAACACATCCTGGAATTTCAATAGTAAAGAAGCAAATTGTTCTCTTTCCTCTTTTTCCAGATGAAGTGAACTTCGTTTCCATAAATCTGCCAGGTAGTCTGGGAGACACTGTGATGCTAATTCATCTGTAGGATTATCTCCATCTGTATTAGTAGCCATGACTGGGCGATTATCCTCGTAGCAGGATCGACATGTTCCTAATCTTGTGTTTTGGTACAATACAACATCACTGTCTCCGTGATTTATTACTAGAATGGCCTGCTTTGCGGACTGCGTATCAACAATACCCTGCACTACCTGGACATTCTTCTTTGCAAGTAATTCCTCTGAGGCTTCTATGATCCCTGTTGGATAGAGGTGTTCTCTCTGTGGTATATCAACTGGAATACAGCAGACAGACCTTGTAGGAATAGTGGTTTGATCATGCACTTGTACATTACATGTCATCTCTGCTTCTCCCCCCACCCAACATTGGATATCTGCCCCTCGAGTCCTAAGTTTCATCCACTTATAGTCAATCTGTTGTATGTGTTCCAGTAGGAAATCCTGACCGAGTATTCCTTCAGTGGTTATTTCACAAACCGTGATAGCCTGCTCGAAAGTAACACCATTAAAGTGTAGGTCAAATATTGCCCATCCATGATGCTTTATTTTC
>JAVTVY010020493.1:0-70466 GCA_036873755.1 Hanleya hanleyi
AAGACAGAACCCCTCCCTTCAAAGATTCTGTTTTCCTGTCGTTTAATGAATACAATCAGAAGTTCCAGTTGAGGCTAACTGCCAACGTGGGTACAGAATACAACAACCTCCTAAAACAACGGTTAGGACTGCGTGAAAATGTGTACGCGGGTCCTACCGAAGTAGGCTTCACTGCCCAGCCCACCTACAGTACAATGGACATGCGTAGGGGTTTATCTACCCAGACGTGGTCGATGCACACATTGTCGTAGACAGCAACGTACCTCTACTGCGCGTCTGTTCGGGGAACGGCAAGTACGGTGATCAAGTTACCCACAGTTTCAAACACATTATCTACCGGTCAGTCTGACCGATATTAGCTCCACCATCATCGATATAAGAGACGATACCGGTCAACCGATTGCATTCGAGCGTGAGAAAATGGTGCTGACACTTCAGTCCGAACGTTTCACTTCGCGTAATGAAGGTGTCTTATCAATGCAATACATACAGTTATGTCGATCATTACACCAAACAAGCCGGGAGTAGACTACCCGTGTTTAGCGGAGCACGTATTCAGCGCGGACATGGCATTGGCAATGTACTCGGCAGCATCGTCAAAACGTTTCTTCCGATGGAGACGCGTGGCGTCAAAGCGGTCGGCAAGCAAGCGGCACGAGGCAGTCTACAAGTCCTGGGGGATGCGTTCAGTGGTGTACCGGTTCGACAGGCTGTCAAACGCCGAGCTAAAGAAGCAGGAGGCGTCTTGGTCGCCAAAGCACAACGTGTCATGCGCTCAAAGCATAAAAGACCTGTGGTCCCGAGACAGCACACCAGACAACGGCCGAACAAGCGATGATGCACATCGAAGAGCCGAAACATCTTTGCGTAAAACATGGCTTTCATCCACGCCGAGTCGTGTCGTTCTACCAACAGTGAATTTGATTTGTTGACCGTACCACCTACCCAGACCAATGCCCAGGAGGGCCAATGGGTAGAACATCTACCCCTTTTTAGCATTACAGCTACAAGCCCCATTGAATTCACCATCACCAACGATGATACGACATACCTGGATTTAGCACATACGTACCTGTACGTGAAAGCTAAAATAACCAATAAAGATGGGTCGGTCCTCAAAGCAGATACACCAGTGGATCCAGTGAATCTCTGGCTCCATCCGCTATTCCAGCAAGTGGATATATCACTCAGTGATAAACATGTGAGTGCATCGACGAGCATGTACCCGTACCGGGCCTACATCGAAACACTGTTATCCTACGGGCGTGACGCTAAACAGTCGCACTTGACAGCACCGTTATCCTACCGAGATACCCCAGGCAAGATGAAGGCGAGTACTGATAATGCTGGGTATATGGAGAGATTGGAATTCACGGCACAGTGTCACTCGGTCGATATGATGGGACGTCTGCTTGTAGACTTATTCATGCAGGACCGTTATCTCTTGATCTGAGTACCTGTCAAAATACGACTAGTGCGCGAGCAACGCCTGCGTTTGCCTTGATGACTCCGAATGACGACATCGAGTATAACATTGTCGTCCAAGAGGCCAGTCTGTTTGTACGCAAAGTGAAACCGAGCTCAGAGGTACAGTTGGGACACATCAGAGCCTTGGGGAAAAAACCGGCCCAATATTCTCGCTGCCGAGTACAAACCAAAGTCTTTTTCGTCCCTAAAGGGAACATGATTGCCAACAAAGAAAATTTATTCTTGGGGATTTGCCCAAGCGCCTAACCATCGCCTGTGTGAAGAACGTCAGTTATAACGGAGCGATCATGAGGAATCCTTTCAACCTAAAATCGTTCAACACCAATTTCGTGGCCCTCCATTTGGACGAGCAACAGATCCCAGCACGCCCCCTGCAACCCAAGTTCGACACGAGCAATTACATCCGGAGCTATCTGAACCTCTTCGCAGCGACCGGGCAAATCAACCAGGACGAAGAAAATATGATTAGCCGAGAAGATTTCGGAAAAGGGTGTACACTGTTCTGTTTTGATCTTACCCCACCTTAGACAACGACCATCAGTCTCGTCAAGAAAGGCAACTTACCCTTGGAACTGCATTTCGGGACACGTTAACCGCGAACCATCAATGTGATTTGCTACGCTGAGTTTGACAATATTATTCAAATCGATGAAAGCCGTAACGTCCTGGGTGATTACACCACTTAATATAGATACAGACCAGATTACCACCGTGCTGCAAAACGATCCGTGGACATTTTTGACATTTTTGACCCGTGCGGTCTACCACCCCTCCATTCCGATTTAACAGCTTTCATGGATCAAGGCACAGAGACGTGGTGTTGGAACAGTGAAGCGTTGCAAGGCCTGACCAGTAGGGTGTGTGGACAGTATTGTTTGCTTTACTTTCACCGTCGATGCCGGGGAATCGAGATGTACTAGTGTATGACTGGGACGCAGATCATTTCAATTAAAACACATATAAGGGAAGTGGGAAAAGGTGCCGACATACTGACAGAGTCACATGGCTTCACAGTATAGTCTTCTGGTTAACCTATTCTAAAGCACATACCAAGAATCTAACGATTCGTGATACGTGTTGTATCTGAGGTACGCTTTTATTGTATCTGTTCATGTGGCAACTTGGATGACATGACCACACGGCCCCTAGCACCGCCATAGTCGGTATTAGATACAAATCTAGAGAGCTGTGATGGAAATGCTCTGACAACTCGTATATTGGTAATTGGTGAGCTGTGTCGCTGTGACATCTCGTACACTGGAGATTGGTAAGCTGTATCGTCAAGCCCCGTTCTGGGCTAAGTTCTAACCATTTCAATGTACACGCCACTGTTCCGGGCTTCAGTTTTCACGTGGTTGTTCTCACGTTGATGCGGTTTTTTATTGTTGAAATAAAAAAATATGAGATCTCAACTGGCTTGTATGTGTTTTTTTCATTTTAATAGCATAGAGTCTGTCTTTTCGGTATTTTTGACATTTGACACCTAAGTACTAGCGAGATTCATGTCAGTGTATTAGAAACAGGAATGTCTATTAGTCCGCATTTCGCATTTTTGAATGGTCCTCGGCTGTACTATAATACCCCGGGCTTTATATTAGCCAGTAATTATCCGCTCGCTCCGTAGATCACCGACTGATCGATGATCATGGCACACGATCAACTGGGTTCCAGCGCAGTGACGAATTTTGTTTTCTTGAAAATTTTGAATTTAGAAAGAAAAAATAGCACTTGCCCTGCGTATTTCGCTCTGTAATTTTCATCAGACATTATATTAGACGCAAGGTGTCATCTATGAATTTTTTTAGCGTTGTACGACGCTGAATTTCAGTTCTAGCAGGGCCAACCATATTATCCGAAAGCGGTTACTTCTACTTTGCACGATTATTCTGTTGTTGTTTTTGTGGCCGTGTTACATTTTATATATTGTTTATTGTATTGTTCGGGATTGTATTACATGTGGGTGCATTGGTTCAGACCGTTGGTGCGACATGCGAGCGCATTGGTTTGGACCCTCACGTTGATTTCGCGCCGTCTTAGTGTTTTAACTTACCTTGTTAATTTCATGTGATTAGACTTTCAGGAGTTCACGGCGCTGATGTGAGTATTCCGTGGCATTGTTTTTATATTTCCTTTGTTTATGAGACCTGAGTGCCGTTTCAGGACAGACTGTCGGCGCCAACTTATCCGTATATATTTTACCCTGTTTTGGCCTATTGGGCAGAGTATATCATTTCTCTCATCGGAAGGGCACGCTGCTCTGTTACACTGTATCTATGTTATACTTACTGTTTGCTGAAACGAGCTGATTGTACACATACGTACCTGGTATTTGGTATCTCTGGCGTGCGTCCGACAGGTAAGTCCATTTGTTCATTTAGTCATTTGTTAATGTATGTATGTATATATGTATCGAAACGTAAATTGTAATCTGTGCTATCTTGTAAAGTAAATGAATGAGATATATCCATTAGCTGGCTTTCGTATTCCTGGATTCTGGGGTTTAGAGATCGTAGAATTGTTTCTTTGGATTGTGGAAATGGTGGGTTATTTATTCACTTCTGGGTCCGATTTACGGCAGACATAGTAAATGCATTAATCCGATGTATATATATGCCATATAAATTAAGCATTTGTAATTGTTTCCTATTCTATTGCTTTCATAGTAATTCGTGTACGATGTTGCATTCCACTATATCGTGTGTATAAAGTATGACTTAGCCGGACAATATTCGTTGCTGTCAATTTGATTGAATTGTACTTGTTTTATACAGGCCCTTCAGTGTGTATGTTGCCTTGTACGGCTTCTTGTGGATCGAGTTAACCCCTGTCACACTGATAGGGTAAGTGTCGTTTATCGCAGGCATGTCCGTGCGTTCGTATGTTCACATGTTTAAATTTGTGTACAGTGCTTTTAATCATCATTAATATGCAGTAAATACGTTTTGGAACGCAAGTCTATATGTGTGATGTTATAGAACGGTTGCGCTATATTTTATGTCCATTTACAAGCATGTACATAATACATGAAAGATTGGAGCATGTATTATATTGTATTTGTGACAGTGCATAATTTGGTTTTGTCTGAACATGTGAATTTGTATATTTTTAGGGTTTTTACTCAGACGAATAAACGGCTATATCGGACTTAAAAACGGTTATCCGAGTTAATCATTCCGGGTGACTACTACATTTGGAGCCTCCAGTGAGGTATAGCCGACTGAAGTCGTCCATGTGAAAGGCCCTGAAATCGAGCCGACCCGAGTCCAGAGGTCTCATCTGCGTCAACCGAGTCAAGTCTCCAAACAGAAGTGTGTGTGTGTGTGGAAGCATATTGATTTCCCGAGCTGTGAGACAAGCGAGACCTAGAAGTCCAGCCACAGCCAGTTGCCGAACTGTGCTCATCAATCTGCTGAATTGTGTCGGACAGTCATCTGTGCGTGTGTACTAAACAAATTGTGCTATTTACCTAACTGTATCACACGACCAGTATCGTGGCTTATATGCTGACTGTGGTAAAACACACTGAAAAATGTTCATTGGATATCGGCTATAATAAATATAGACCACATGGTAGTTTTCTCATGATTCATACAATATCAAGACTCTAGAACGTCATTTATATGAACTTATTACCAGTATATGCACTGGAATATTTCTGAACACTGGTGTACTTCTCCGATTCTGACAATAATTACGGACACTTACCATACAGGGTGCATCGAAAAAAAGTAACATTTAAACGATTTGCATATTCATACTCTTGTGGCATTTGCAGTTTCCTATATATGTATGTATCTGGTTTACTGATCTGCAAACAAAGCAAGGGGGAATCCTATCAATTATCGGAAGGGTTCGTTTTTTCAAAAGTGTTTGTATATATGCATGTGTCGTATTGTTATGTAACATCGTCCGAAATATTTTCTGAGAATATCTATTTTGCGTGCTTGCTATATATGGGATATTAGGGAGATTGGTGCATAGTACGTGTCTGCCAACATTGCGTACACTGAATTGTTATGAGTGAGCCATTGTTTTGCAGCACGAGGGGACAACCTATGGTGTTTTCATCCTGGAGCTCAGTGGTACGTACCAGCTTATGTTCTGTACTTATTACTGCATTTCTGTATTTATACATTTGTAACATCACTCCTAACGGTAAAAGTAACAAGTTTTCTAATGTCACTATGGCGACTGAGTTTTCTGATGATGAAGCTAAAGCTTTAATTGAAACATTTAAGAAGATGAAAATTAAGCCTAAGGCAGATACTCCAGAAGACTTGAAGAGATGGATGACGGAATTTGTGACGTCACAAGGTGAGGTTAAATCTGAGCCAGTAAGTTCCGCCATATTGGGGAGCGTTCAGACGCCAAAAATATCCTTTTTCTCTGGGGACACAGCTAAGAAAACTGATACACCATATGATTTATGGAAGTATGAGGTTAAGTGTCTCATGCAGGAAAAGATTTATCCTTCTGAAGTTATTGCACAAGCAGTTAGACGGTCATTGAAAGGCGAAGCCGGCAGGGTTGTAATGAGACTAGGTCCACATGCTGGATTAGGTGAAATGTTAGCAAAACTCGATAGTATATATGGGGCTGTAGAAGTTAAAGAATCTCTGCTAGCAGAATTCTACAGCGCTCGACAGCGTGACGATGAAGATGTCTCGAGTTGGGGTTGCCGCTTGGAAGACATACTGAATAAAGCCGTGGAGAAAGGTCAAGTACAGCCCAGTCCGGTAAACGAAATGCTCCGTGCCATGTTTTGGTCTGGTCTGCGCAGATCTATTAGGGACGTATCTGGTTACTTGTTTGAGCGTATTAAAGACTTTGACGAGTTAAGAATAGCCCTGCGCCAGGTGGAACATGAGCAAAAGCAAAGGAAGCAGGAATTTAGTTCATCCAAAAAGGGAGCCGCAACAGTTAAGGCCGCCACTGCCGTGGAAGGTAATTCTGACTTGAAGGAGATGATAAGGGGGTTAATCCACAGGTTGGCAAACGATGTTGAGACACTCAAAAAGAAATCGGAACAATCTGGAGCAGCCGCATGTGCCACGCCTCCAGGGCCTCCTCCTTTTGCCCAATCTGCCAGTTTTGATGAACATCGGTATCAGCCAGCATCACGTGAGTACCAGCACCCACGTCAGGATTCCCGGCGAGGCTCTAGAGGGTACCGTGGAGGTAATAATTTTGGAAATCGTGATCAGAGGGAAAGAGGTCCATCAACCGGAAATGGTGATACAGATGAACCAGAATGCTGGCGGTTTCATCAGAGGGGACATATTGCCGTTGGATGCAGATCTAAGAAACATTTAAACGCCAGGAAACCTACGGGGAGGGACAGCTTGTAGGTTTTAGAGTTTGTTGTCCCGAAACAGTTGCCGACACTGAGAGGAGTTTGCCAGAAGGATTGCTGGGAACTGGTAACGAAGTCCCTGTTACTGTCAATTCCGTCTCTACAGCAGCTTTATTGGATACAGTGTCCACCGTGTCTACGGTAAGTCATTTTACGACGAAAATTTGTCAGAAATTCGTATAAATGCTCTTGACAAAATTTTAGATATTGAGTGTGCTGATGGTAATTCTTTACCGTACCTAGGGTATATAGAAGTGGATATTGGGGTCACTGGTATTCCTGTTGGAGATGCACAAACGTGTTTGCTATTAGTTGTTCCGGATAGCAAGTATAGCGCTAAAGTACCGATATTGTTAGGAACTAACGTTTTAGGTCACTTTATGAACATGTGCCAAGAGCAGTATGGAGAGAAATTTTTGCAGACCGCCAGACTGTTTACCCCTTGGTACCTGTCCTTCCGCTGTATTGTGCTGCGAGAAAAGGAGTTGAAGAGGAACAACTATCGACTAGCGATGGTAAAGAGTGCTGAAAGGTCAAGTATCACCATTCCACCTAACACTGAGGTAACTATTATGGGATGTTTAGACAAGAAAATGCCATACCATTCTACATGTGCCTTGATACAGCCTTCCTCCCGTTGCTCCATTTCATCTGACTTGGATATAGCACCAACAATTACAAGCTACGAGTATGGTAAGACGGATTGTGTAGAGGTCCACATTTCCAACGTGACCACAAGAACCATGGTAGTCCCTCCCAGAGCTGTGATATGTGAGCTGCAACCGGTGGTATTGGAAAAGCCCTCTGTTGCCGCACCTATGAGTGATCTCACGGAAATGATGTCGCAGATAGAGGTTGGAACGCCGAAATCCAGTCAAGAGGAGGTAAGCCTGTGTAAAGATTTGTTAGCTAGATATCGCACTGTTTTTGCTTGCAGTGATTTGGAGTTGGGGCGTACATCCAAAGTGAAACACCACATTGACCTGACAGATGAAAAGCCATTTAAGCAGCGCCATCGCCATATTCCGCCATCGATGCACGAAGAGATTAGGGATCATCTACGGGAACTGCTGGCTACGGGAGTTATTCGCCCTTCTCACTCACCGTGGGCGTCGAACGTGGTGCTTGCTCGCAAGAAGGATGGCAAGTTGCGCATGTGCATTGACTTCCGTCAACTGAACCAGAAGACCATACGAGATTCATACGCACTTCCGAGAATCGACGAAATGTTGGAGTCTTTATCTGGAGCCACTTATTTCTCTAAATTAGATCTGAAGAGCGGATACCATCAAGTTGAAGTATGGGATGATCACAAGCAACGGACTGCTTTCACTGTTGGACCATTGGGCTTCTATGAGTTCAACCGTATGCCGTTTGGTTTGGTAAACGCTCCAGCCACATACCAACGTCTGATGGAACAGGTACTCGATGGTTTGAACCTCCGCATTTGCTTAGTGTACATCGATGACGTCATCATCTTCTCGTCGACGCTAGAGGAACATTTGAAGCGTTTAGGTCCTTGAGCGACTGCGTGAGTGTGGCATGACTGTTGCCCCGAAGAAATGTTCCTTTCTTCAAGACAAGATGACGTATGTTGGCTACGTGGTGTCGTCAGAAGGAATTGAAGCCGATCCGGACAAGATCAGCAAGGTAGTCAATTGGCCAACTCCTCAGAGCCCTGAAGAGGTCCGCCGATTCTTAGGGTTTGCCGGTTATTACCGTAAGTTTGTCCGTAATTTTTCACACATTGCCAAGCCTCTTTCAGAGCTGATGCCACCCACGTCGCCGAAGAAATTAAGTAAGTCGAAGAAGAGGAGTAAACCGGTAGAGGTACCATGGCACTGGGATGAAGAACAGGAGGACGCTTTCCAAGAGTTGAAGGGACTACTTTCATCGCCACCCATACTAGGTTACGCTGACTATTCTCTGCCGTTCGAGTTACATACTGATGCCAGTACGAAGGGTCTTGGTGCCGTGCTGTACCAGGAGCAGGATGGCATGATGAAGGTAATCAGCTACGCCAGCAGAACAGTTTCTAAATCTGAACGCAACTACTCAGCGCACAAATTGGAATTCTTAGCACTTAAATGGGCCATTTGCGAGAAGTTCCATGGATATCTGTACGGTCAGAGTTTTGTTGTCAAGACGGACAACAATCCCTTAACATATGTACTCACCACAGCTAATCTTGATGCAACTGGTCACCGTTGGCTGGCTAGTCTGGCATGTTACGATTTCAGTATAGAGTACCGGAGCGGGAAGAAGAACGCAGACGCTGATGGACTTTCCAGACTTCCAACGATGAGCGAACTGGATTCGGATGGTCTGGATAAAGTGATTGGAATGGAGTCTGTGAAGCACGTCTGCAACATGACAAGTCAACCGTTTGTAGCGACTTTGTGTTTATCTCCTGATGTCATGGATGATGTCGAACCGCCATCAACTGGATCTCAGACGTACAGCATGGATGGAGATGATTGGAGATGCGCCCAGGGCCAAGATCCGGTTCTGAGTCTGTGGGTCCAGCACGTCAAGGACGGACGGAAGCCGGAATACAGTAATCTTCCTTCGGGAGCAGAGCATCGGTCCATGTATCGGACGTTTGACAAGCTGACACTTCATGATGGGGTTCTGTATCGACAGCTGAGTCAAGATGGTAAGACTACTAGACAATTAGTTCTTCCTAAATCACATGTTTTTCAGGCATTGCGTGGATTACATACAGATGTTGGTCATCCGGGACGAGACCGTACCGTTAGCCTACTGAAGGATCGTGTCTATTGGCCTGGCATGCATAAGGATGTGGAGGAGTGGATAACGAAGTGCGAACGATGTCTGAAGAGGAAGTCTCCAACTAATACAAGGGCACCGCTGGTGAGTATTGTAACAACACAACCCCTAGAGCTCGTCTGTATGGATTTCTTAACTTTAGAGTCATCGAAGGGTGGATATCAGCACATACTCGTCGTGACAGACCACTTCACCCGATACGCTCAGGCTATACCGACCCGTAACATGACAGCTAAGACGACTGCTAACGCTTTCTTCAACGAGTTCGTCGTCCACTATGGTCTACCGAAGCGTATTCATTCGGACCAAGGAGCTAATTTTGAAGGAAAACTGATCAAGGAGCTGTGTTCTGTGCTAGGAGTTAGTAAGTCACGAACCACACCTTATCATCCCATGGGAAATGGGATGACGGAAAGATTCAACAGGACATTACTTGGTATGCTGGGCACGCTACAACCAGATCAGAAGTCTAACTGGAAAGCATTCGTTGCGCCTTTAGTGCATGCCTATAACTGTACAAGACATGAGAGTACTGGGCAATCGCCATTTTTACTTATGTTCGGGCGAGAGCCCAGGTTACCTGTAGATCTTGCCTTTGGTATTGATATTAACGGCCCTTCTAATCAGTCTCTTTCTAGCTATGTAGACAGCCTACGACAGAAGCTGCAAGAATCATATGAGCTGGCATCTCAGGCTGCTACCAAGTCACGAGAACGACAGAAGAAGGGCTATGATGAGAAGGTGAGAGGTGCTACTGTACAAAAGGGAGACCGGGTTCTGGTGAAAGTCCTTGCCTTCGAAGGAAAACACAAGATCGCCGACCATTGGGAGAAGGATGTGTATGTTGTCCTTCGGCAGCCCACTGAGGAGATTCCTGTGTATGAAGTACATCGAGAAGACGGCGAAGGTCGGAAACGGACACTACACCGCAACCATCTGCTCCCCATTGGTTCGATTTCCGTCGAAGCTGAAGAGCCACCTCCGAGGAAGCCTACCAGATCAAGAACCAGGGCTATGGTTCAAGACGAATCTTCCTCAAATGGGGATGAGGACACCGATGACGACAACGACGATTCTTTCATTGCCGTGAATAGACAGCCTTTGGGACAGGAAGCAACAGACGACGGTGGACCTACCTCCGCCGATGATCAGCCTGTTGTTTCTGCCGAGATAGGTGACGGAAGTATACCACAGTGTCAGTCTAGTGACGGCTACGACCACACTGTAGAGGAGGATGAGACTGCCACCCGTGATGACGATCACACTTCAATTGAAGAGGAAGACGGTGCCAGTTCATCCCTTAGGGAACAAGACGGTGATGAAGAAGGAGCTTCAGTCAGTCTGGAGCTGCCACAAGATCGTGTTGGGGATCGCCCGGTGCCTTTACCCCGTAAATCTACCAGATCAAGGACGCAGCCACAATGGATGAGGTCAGGTGAGTATGTCACTCAAATGCAACCTGACTGGGTCAATCGCGTCAGTGTTTTACAGTCACTGGCATCTACAGAAATGTTCTCCGGGATGTAGGACGAGGTGTCCAGAGCAATTCTCAGTGTTGTGCTCAAAGACAAATGATGAGGACATCATTTCTTGTCGCGGGGGAATTGTGTGGCCGTGTTACATTTTATATATTGTTTATTGTATTGTTCGGGATTGTATTACATGTGGGTGCATTGATTCAGACCGTTGGTGCGACATGCGAGCGCATTGGTTTGGACCCTCACGTTGATTTCGCGCCGTCTTAGTGTTTTAACTTACCTTGTTAATTTCATGTGATTAGACTTTCAGGAGTTCACGGCGCTGATGTGAGTATTCCGTGGCATTGTTTTTATATTTCCTTTGTTTATGAGACCTGAGTGCCGTTTCAGGACAGACTGTCGGCGCCAACTTATCCGTATATATTTTACCCTGTTTTGGCCTATTGGGCAGAGTATATCATTTCTCTCATCGGAAGGGCACGCTGCTCTGTTACACTGTATCTATGTTATACTTACTGTTTGCTGAAACGAGCTGATTGTACACATACGTACCTGGTATTTGGTATCTCTGGCGTGCGTCCGACAGGTAAGTCCATTTGTTCATTTAGTCATTTGTTAATGTATGTATGTATATATGTATCGAAACGTAAATTGTAATCTGTGCTATCTTGTAAAGTAAATGAATGAGATATATCCATTAGCTGGCTTTCGTATTCCTGGATTCTGGGGTTTAGAGATCGTAGAATTGTTTCTTTGGATTGTGGAAATGGTGGGTTATTTATTCACTTCTGGGTCCGATTTACGGCAGACATAGTAAATGCATTAATCCGATGTATATATATGCCATATAAATTAAGCATTTGTAATTGTTTCCTATTCTATTGCTTTCATAGTAATTCGTGTACGATGTTGCATTCCACTATATCGTGTGTATAAAGTATGACTTAGCCGGACAATATTCGTTGCTGTCAATTTGATTGAATTGTACTTGTTTTATACAGGCCCTTCAGTGTGTATGTTGCCTTGTACGGCTTCTTGTGGATCGAGTTAACCCCTGTCACACTGATAGGGTAAGTGTCGTTTATCGCAGGCATGTCCGTGCGTTCGTATGTTCACATGTTTAAATTTGTGTACAGTGCTTTTAATCATCATTAATATGCAGTAAATACGTTTTGGAACGCAAGTCTATATGTGTGATGTTATAGAACGGTTGCGCTATATTTTATGTCCATTTACAAGCATGTACATAATACATGAAAGATTGGAGCATGTATTATATTGTATTTGTGACAGTGCATAATTTGGTTTTGTCTGAACATGTGAATTTGTATATTTTTAGGGTTTTTACTCAGACGAATAAACGGCTATATCGGACTTAAAAACGGTTATCCGAGTTAATCATTCCGGGTGTCCGAAACGTTGTTGTTGAACAACACCATTTAAAAAAAATATTTGAAGCATGCACGCATCCAAACCAGGATTCCATTCCCTAGAACACCGACTTTGTTCGTATACCGACCCCCAGTGAAATTAAAAGGCTCGCGTGATGGGCCGGTGTAAAATAATTAAGCCTGGGTAAAATGAAACACAAATAACATAATATTTTCATCGACCCGTATAATAGTCTAGACAATTACAGAAATTTACAAGTCTCTTTTTAAAGTTATATTCGAGTTATATATAGGCATACAACTATAGGGGGTCCATTTTTCTATGGAGTAAGGCAGGCGTTTGAAGTAATATTCGAGTTATAAGTATAGGCTTAAGTTATCGACAGTTCATTTTTTATGGCATAAGGCAGGTGTTTTGTATTTTTTCTTGTTTTTTTCTTGATGGGTATCCATTTATGAATTTAACTAATCGTGTATGTGGGTGTGCAAGAACTTTTTTTATTTTTTAGGCTCTCACAGTTCGAACCATGAATACCGGTGCCCGATCAACAACAACACATACGACATACAATTTTTTGTGCATTTGTTAGAAGTAGCTCCTTCGAAGAATTTCGGTCCTGAAAAGGACCATTTTTGGGAATTGGTTTTAATGTGTAGGCTTCACATATGCCAGCGAAGAAGGTGAATAGTGAATACAGCCCCCGTGATGGTTATCGCATACCAAATGCCGCTGTACAAACGTCAATGGTGACCTTGGACGTCACTGGCTTGACGGAGATCACGCAGGAAGACCCAATACGCTTCCTAGACGCCTTGATGAACACGGCCCAGTAACAGTGCATCTAAGACATCCAGTGTAAATACCTGGATAACCTCTTCCCGCCCTGGGCTCTCTTGCAAATCTTCATACATTGTCATCAATATCGCTATGTAGGCCCGGGGGCTGTCGAGGACTTCTATCATTCTTTGCCAGGCAGCAGTATTTCGCATGTTGATGGTATGATAGATTGTATGACGGCTGATTGATAGAGCTAGCCTTTTTATTGCTTTTGGAGGGATTCTAGCGTTAGCCAATCAAATTCAAGTAGGCCTCTCTCTTTCTGCTGTGTTTGTTGAGAATTTTCGCAGATTTCGCGTTTAAAAAGAAAAAATAGCACTTGCCTTGCAAATGTCGTTTCATAATTTTCACCAGACCTTATATTAGACGCGAGGTATCCTCTATAATTTTTTTACACTTGTACGGTTCTGTATTCGACTTGTAGCATTAATTAAAGACTCCCCAAGAAACACTTTTGGCACCGTGCCAGGAACATTTGGTTGGATTCTAGCATTTGGAGAGGATTTTAGCGTTAGCCAATCAAATTCAAACAGGTCGCCCAAAACTGTGTTTGTTGAGAATTTCGTCTTTAAGAAGAAAACAATTTGCTGTGCGAATTTCGCTCCATAATTTTCACCAGACCTGACATATGTACAAATTGTCCTCTTGTTTTTAGACCCGTACAGCCCTGAATTTCAGTTGTAACGTCAATTTTCCCCGCCTAAACTGACACACATTTTTGGCACCGTGCCGAGATGAATGCTAGAATCCCACCTGCTGCTATAAAAGACGGGGTTCGATAGAGTAGGCAACACTTTCTGTCACACTTTCCAAGATGCCGTATCTAACACGCTCGCAAACTTTCCAAGCCGAGGGGCAGCGAACAGCATTGAACGTCGCGGAGAACCAACTAATATCCGACGCTGCGAATGACCGAAGGCCTCATCCCGGAGGGGTGGAAGAGAAAGAATTTCTTCTGTCATTCGGAGGCTGCAGAGACACATTACGCAACATGAGATGGAACTGAATGAATCCACCAACACAATTTTCGACGCCACAAATCGACTGAAAAAAGACCAGGAGCGATTGGCGGTGTTCAACGACAGAAACATCAGATTACAAGTCCATGTCCAATGCTGTGTGTGCAAGGGGACGTCGGCGCAATTTGCTGTTTTCTCATGCGGGCATTTGTGTGTATGTCCTGAGTCTTGCAGTACCAGCACAACCCTGCATGCATTTGGCCGTGAAATGCCCATTATGCCGGCGCAACGCGGAAACAGTCAGGCGGGTCAACAAAAATTAAACCATCAGGTACGAGATTCCAAAAAGCCCTTTTCAGGGCTATTTTAGTCTCTCGAAAGAAAGACTTTCTTTCAAAAGCACCAGTAAGTTTAACACCAGCTCCCACACAATAGATTTATAGTAATAAAAGAACAACACCATCCGATGACATGAATTTTTTTATTCTGCTAACAATAATATGAAATATTGTACAACAGTTAAATCTCCCTGTTTCAACATTACGGGGATCAATTTTATAAACAATATTGAACTGTCGTAATAAGGTTTCAATTTTCTTACACAATATATACAGAGTCACTCATGAACATTACGGGTAGGAGTTCAGCCACCAACAAGTGTAAATGCAGTTTACAGATTTAAATTGATATAGTTACGTAATTCCATCTGAAAATGACCATCATCCCGATATCGGCTAGGTTTGGTATCCGAAAAGTTTTTGATGTCGCTTTCCGGGATTTCCTCACGCACATGGAGGCGAAAGGTCTGCTCAACATTTAGCTCTTGTACATTCTGTAAGGCCTCGTCCCAAATGGGTGTAGATACGTTCGAATACAGGTATGCCTCATCTTATTATGTGTTGTGAATCCCATGCAGGCGCTGAGTCTGCTGATTTCCAGGCTTAATTTTTCTAGATAAGCGCTTTTGTACACTTGAAATAGATAGTCCGCTATATCCACTGTTAAGGCGTGCGACACTTCTGGGACAGTTTGCAGTTTACGACATGCTGATAGGTGTAAGGCCGTGCCAATGGTCAGTGGACGCCACATGCCAGCCCCATTATCATATTGCCAGGACCTGATGTGTGATAAGGGCTGATCTTTGTACATCGTGTAGCTAACAAAGACAGATTCGTGGATGTATATACGCCTCTCTGCTGTGCCTGCATCTTCGATGAATGGTTCGACTTCTCGGAAAGCGGAAAGAGTTGGTTCCAGGCGGTAGGTGATAATTCAATGCGCCTGGCGGGTCTGTTCCCTGTAGGGGCTGTGTCCAATATGACCCATTGATTGGCTCCGATTGTCAAGGTCACATTCGATGAAAGTTCCCAGTGGCGATTAGCGGCATTCATGGCTTGATCGATAATGGAAAAATATGGAATATTTCCCATAAGCTGGTACACAAAGGGGGTAGGGTTGGTCTCCTGTCCGCTTTTCAGCTCGTGTGAATCAGCTCCCAAGTCGATGTTTAGTGGTTCAATCCTGGAGATCGTCGTATAGTGAGGTTGCGGGTGGGTGGTATTGGTGGTGGTGGCGGTGGTATCGGTGGGAATCTCCGGTCTCGTCAGTGGTGGTGGTGGTGGTGGTGATGGCGTGAGATCACGAAGAATTGCATTGATAGCGGTCGTATACCCGGGTGGTCATTTTCGATCCACACTGCAGGCTCACTATAATCTGGATGCATGGTGCTGCGTGATATGGCTTCGCCAGAACTTGAGAAATAGTGAACACTGATCTCGAAAACTGCCCCTTTTTATAGAAAATTACCCTCCCATGCTCTGGAAATACCCCGACGATCGACCAACGTCACCAACGTACTAACAACGTATTTTTCATTCACGAATCACAGACGATCAGCGACGGCCATCTTGAAATTCGCCATCCTGGCCTGACGTAGACCGACCGTTGTTCGTCCGCCATTTTGAAGTTCGCCATCTTGCATTGTTTACATTCAGTGAGCGGTATTATATTTCAAGACGATAACGCTGAAGGATGTATACGGAATAGCCATGTAGTAAAAGGTGTATGTATACCGTATAACTCGAATGTATTCACTGTGATGGACGACCGGCGTGACACGTTGGTTGTTTACATTCTGCGTAATATTAAAGGGTCTCGCGTAAGCCTGTAATAATAAAGAGTGTGAGCGTCTATTAATAATAAAGAATATATGTAAAAAATTCCATCACGTTTATAATGTTAACTTTCAAGTTGGCGATCTTCAAAATGGCGCCCGCGCAACGTTCGGTCTACGCCAGGCCAATATGGCGAATTTCAAGATAACCGTCGCTGATCGTCCGTCCTACGTAGGTCTAGGTTATCCCGTACATTGGCATGGCATCGATGAGGCGCGTCTGTGAATGGCGAATGGAAAATACGTTGTTAATACGTCGGTGACGTTGGTCGGTCGTCAGGGCTTTTCGAGAGCGTGGGCGGGTAAAAAGGGGCAGTTTTCGAGATCCGTATTCACTATTTCTCAAGTTCTGGCGAAGCCATGTCACGCAGTATTACGAATTCCAAATATTACACACTACGCCGCACAGAGCCAGTCAGTACAGTGTTCAGTGTCGATACACTCGCCCGAGAAGTAGTTTTTTTTTACGTTTTATGTGACTAAAATGATCGACTACCCCATCGGCGCCCCCATCCATCTCCCGGACTGGATGAAACACAGAGCAAGCATGTACGCCTCACTAGGTGGGCGGAGGGGACTTTTCACCGATCGGAAATGTCTATTTCGCTGCCAGGCTATACATCTCAAAAAACTTCCACCCAGGAGTTATGATCGAATTTTCAACAAATATTGGGAAAAATATTTACATGAACAGAACATGGAAAAACAGCACTTCCGTGGGGTTCCGTTATCACCGCTGGATGAAGTGGAAAGCTTGTTCCACGTTAAGATTGTCGTGTACACTCTAGCCCAACACGTAGATGTCAACAACACCGACGACCCACAACTCACAGCCCGCCTCATGCATCGTTCCTCGCGGAAGTACAACACAACTATGAAATTGAATTTGTACCAAACGGACACTGGCGGGCATTTCTCCTACATTACGGGCTTGAACAGGTATGCACAGTCGTACAATTGTAGTAAATGCCATCGCGTGTTTGACCGTTCCACCGACCTACACCGTCACGAGAAAACCTGTGACAATACGGTCAAATGAAAATTCTCCGGCGGCGTCTTCCACAACACACCCACCATATTTAAAGAACTGGCAGATGAAGGTATTGACGTTCCCATGGCCTACCGGTATTTCCCGTACCGAACCTGCTACGATTTTGAAGCTCTACTAGAACCCATGGAGAAGGTATCGGCCAAGACCCAACGTCACATTCCCTTGAGTGTGAGTATCCACACCAACGTGCCCGGGTATGAGGCTGCCCCGGTCTGTTTCGTCTACACTGGCGATCCACATGAACTGATTACACGAATGGTGGACTACTTGGATACCCTTAGTCAAGCCAGCGCGGCAATCTCGTCTCCACGATCTACCGCGATGTTTTAGCGGCACTTGATGCGCGTATTCCAACATCGGCTCCGGAGACTGACGCCGAGGATGACGACAAGGACACCGACTATACGGAAGACGACACCGAGAGTGAGGGACCCAAACCACCCAAACCATACGCCCAGAAACTAAAACTGCGTTTATTGGAACATTTAAGTCAATTACCCGTCCTCGGGTTCAATTCCAGGCGGTACGACCTGAACTGGATCAGAGAATTCTTGTACCCCTACCTAACCATAGCCGGGAACATCCAACACGTCATCCAAAAGACACAACCACGTCGCTCTATCCACGACTTCATTCCGCTTTCTAGACGTACGAAATTACCTGGCGGTCAACTACAGTTACGATCAGTGGGTCAAAATCTATGACTGCGACCAGAGGAAAAGCTGCTTTCCATACACCTACATGACCAGTATCGACCGTCTGGACGAACCGCAACATCAAGAGGTCTTCTACAATGATCTCAAAGGAGAAGCAATATCCGACACCTCTATGCCGAACTCCAACAGGTGTGGATCCGTGAAGGTAATCAAACTCTCCGGGATTTCCTCGTGTATTACAACAATCTGGATGTCGTTCCTTTTCTCGAAGCTACCGACAAAATGGCCGCGTTCTACCGAGATATGAGTGTCGACGTATTGAAAGAATGTGCAAGCATCCCCGGTCTGCCCCTACGGTATCTGTTCCAGGATTTACCCACCTTCTTCGCTCTCATCAAACAGAATGACGCCGACATGTTTGACTATTTGAAAGGAAATGTCGTGGGCGGTCCCAGTATTATATTTCATCTGTACCATGTGAAAGAGCTAACCCACATTCGAGGATGAAAACTGTCAGAAAATAATCTACCTATCGTTTTTGGGTAAACCCATGCCGGTCGGTCATTATACCCGGTGGTTGCCTAAGGGACGCGAATTTAAAGCACAACGCTCTACAGAACAGCAGACAAAACAAGGGCTCGATTGCGAAAGTCAGCGACGAGAAAAGACAACTACAAGTATGATGAAAGGACCACTGGCCTCTTCAAGTTAAAATGGAGCGGTGAGGCCATGATCGCTTTCTGCACAAAAACGTACTATTGCGACAGTGGAGACAACAACAAGTTCAGGTGTAAAGGGCTCAGTCGACGGAATAATAACATCACCAAAGCCCTGTAACTCGATGTATGGCAGAGCCAGACCAGTGCCAGTGGGACCAATAAAGGATACCGTATCGTACAGAACCAGATGCTGCGCTCGTACACCCAGGAGCGGGACGCCTTCGCCTTCTTCTACCCCAAACGCAAAGTTTTCCCAGATGGTGTGACCACAAAGTATCTGGATATTTAGAGTGATAAATATGCTAAAGATGAACTTACACTACATATATTCCACTGGAATTAACAGTGAAATAACTGAAAATATGTTGTGTTTTTGACCACAACGTACGTGGATATTTAGAGTGATACTCTATAAATGCTAAAATATAGATGGACTGACACTGCGGATATTCCACTGGACATCTAATGTTATATTAAGGGGGAATAACTGTTCTATATTTGTTGTGTTATAAAATGTGGGGGGTTTTCGTACAACAATGTGATTTATGGTTCTTTTTCGAGTAACGTAGTTAACCATTTGAAAGAGCAATTCGGTCGTATTGACCTTCGTGACTGATACCTCGCATTTATGGCCAGGTCCCTGATGGCGAAAACTAGAACTAGGGGCGGATAACTCCGGGCTGTCACGTGAGCCGGAAGTGACCTTTAACCCCTGTGCACCATTAGTAATATCCATAGAGTAAATGTATATCCTTTGACACCAGGGGCGCCACCAGTCTTGTGACGTCACTTCCGGTTCCGGTCACGTGACCGGAAGTGACCGTTGACCGCTGCGCACCATTAATAATATCCGGTATTGTGCGCATGCGCAAAGGTTAAAGGTCACTTTCGATCGCGTGCCCGAACCGTTAGTGACTTCACAAGACTGGTGGCGCCCCCTGGTGTCAACGGACATGGATTTACGCTTTATATACTACTTACATGGGTTGTTCTCCCGTTTTAGTATATTTCGAACGGGTTGGAAGTTGATGCTGGGTCGACATCGGGCCTTACAGACTAGTCTTTTGTGTTAAATACCGTCATTTTCATCTGACGACGATACAGCTCACCAATCCCCATTGTAGGAGTTGTCACAGCGACACAGCTCACCAATTACCAATATACGAGTTGTCGGAGCATTTTCATCATAGCGCTCTAGATTTGTGAATAATACCGCTTATGCCGGTGCTAGGGGCCGTGTGGTCATGTCATCCAAGTTGTCACATGAACAGGAACAATAAAAGCGTACCTGAGATACAACACATATCACGAATCGTTAGATTATGGGTATGTGCTTTAGAACAGGTTAACCAGAAGACTTTTCTGTGAAGTCATGTGGCTCTGTCAGTATGTCGGTACCTCTTCCCACTTCCCTTATATGCGTTGTAATTCAAACTTTATCATTAGTCGGAGAAGATCTGGCCCTCCTGTTGTTATAACTGAATATGAAAATGGAATAATATCAAGTAACCAAAGATTTTCACTTCCTGTTTATAGATTTTGGCTTAATCAACTGTCAGAGCTAGCTCTATCAGTTCGGCTTCTCCTGTCCTGTTCTGCAAGCCTCCCATTTCTCTTTTTTCTTTTAATTATCGATGAACGCCAGATTACTTTACTCTGATAGAAAGGAGCGCGTCGATGTATTATTCCATTTGCTAGAAAAGAAACATTGTGATATCATCCGTCTTCAGGATAACGAAACATTTTATTTCGAGGGGGGAATGACTGGAGAAAAAAAACTCAGGAAAAAATAGAGGTCATTTGTTTCGTGATACCATTGACGTTACTTTTAATCAATCAGAACGAAACTAAGTGGGTAGATATGGCTGTTGGCCTTGATGTCACTATACAAGATAAGAAATTAACCCTTGCTAAAGTATACGGGCAAATATCGGTGTAAACTGAATTTTATCTGAACTTTTCCAACCAATGAGAAAAATGGACAATGAGACAGCCGCCACCTATTGGAACGGGAAGAAAGATCAAACTTTTCTTCCGAAACATGTAGCTACGCCAGGCTGAGTAACCTGAAGGTACAACGGAAGATCCTAAACACTAAACTACAACTGGGTCCAGTGGCTATCCTGATAGCGGCAAAAAAGCAACTACGTATAAAACAGAGCCGTCGTGGCTATTTTCTAACTTCCGCTGATTTCAATTTTAAGTGCATAGGCGGACATCGGAATATCGTATCTGTCCCACTATTATTTTGTAAAAATATAAATATTGTTGTTCACGACGCACTCAAGTTATTATAAATTTAATACAGTGGTGACTCCGAGTACGTCAAGTTAGTGAAGCTTGCGATCCACAAGTATGTCGACATGGTGGTTGCATTCGATGACATCGCAAACATTGACAAACATGGTTAGACATTTGATTAAGGATTGTGTGATAACGATTTAATTGTGATGTAATTTTGTTGTTAAATATTTGATCGTTAGACAGAGTTATGTTCTTCATCGCTATATGGCTGTATTATTTTTAAAAGCAATATTAAAACTAGTCCTTCTCCCTCTAGATTTAGTGAAGGAGACATTGAAAGGCTAGCACAGAAATATATGTCTGACGAACATGTCGATTTGAATAATAACTAATAACACCAATACTGTTCCTTACTCCGTTGTAAAAAAAAGACCAGAAGATTTGTTATAAAAAACGAATATTGCAAAAAAGTGGTTGATCTGAAGTTCTGAATGAATAAACATTTTTTTAATATCAGACGAAACGAGAATTTGGAAGAGGCGAATGCGAATGGTTCCATCTGCATACTTTTCTGTTCGCTAGAAAAGAAAAACTTTATAGTAAAAAGTATAACAGAATTAAAAAACTGTTTCTGTAAATCTTGACGAATCTCCAGATATTCTAATCTGTCTAAACACTCCTGTGACAGGTTATATGTTGAGCAAGAAACATAAACTGATAGCCGACCTGTTTTCTTTCATATTTCAGTAAAACTTACAGAAGGGGAAAAGGTTCGTGAAAAGAACCTACGACTACACGAATTAACCTTAAATTAAGCTCTTGGGAAAATGGGAAATCTCTCGGTTCTGGCGGCTTTACCGTTGAATCTACAACTCATTTTGGGATGATATTGGGGTATTTATTTTATGGTGAGCTATACAGTTAATCGAAGTCCGAAGATTCTCATCTTGCAACACAGTCACATGTTGTATAGCAAAAACCAAGAACAGAAAAGTAAAAAAAAAGTGGCGTCCAGTTTCTAAAGTATAAAATTATCTCAGTCTGGGAAGTTTTACCATCAGTTATAGGTGAATCGCAGGAGGGTTGCCGGAATCATTGCAAAGTGTTGACCGCTTCTTTCTTGCAGTGAACTAGCCTATTTGCATGTATACTATTTTTTTTTAATTTGGTGCTAATACTCTTTTTTGAACACGGAAATTCTCTAATGAGCGACGGACGAAAAATGAATAACGGACTGAGCGTTTGTATTAAGAAGAGATGTTTAGTCTTGAAAACAATTAGTTTTATTTGATCTTATTAATTACACTTGAAAAAGAATATACGATCACTATTTTATATAGCTTTGAACAGCGTTCGATTCGGTATCCTCCGATTACATTACACAAAATGCGGCCTTGCACTAACAGTCGACTTTATTCTTTCACAAACGTTCTGGCGCTCATGATCAAAGCATGATCGGTATTACAGCTACCTTTATTTGATACGCCATTCTACTTGATAAAATAATTAGATAAGAGTCTTCAGTCGTTGCTTGACAAGGTCACGCACAAGCCGACTAACCCTCAGATTCGACAGAGTTTTTGAACTGGTATACTTACCTATACTACATAGTCTGATTACAAGCGTCAGTGCAGAAATTCATAAGCCAGTCGCCGACCGTGAAGAATTTCTGCGTCCATAATCGGAAAAACTGAATACATAAGACTATATTGGCAACAAACCCGACACATATGACGACTGACCTTCAGATTCACCCTTCAACTGCTGGTCGATTAGGTACTCCCGTCAGATTGACTTCAGTATTGGTCGTCTTTCTTTAGAATGACATAAACCCATGCAAATAGGCAGTGCCGTTTTCAATCATTTATCGTTTGTCATTAGACGTGTGATAAGAAACCTCTACATATGTGAATGTAAAGTGGCAGTTCCCCCAAGCCATTTGTGCTTACCCATGGCGTGCTTGATAAAGGGAGTTTTAGAGAAAAACAGAGCATCACGGGATATTTTGCGATTTTTCAAAACGTGATTGGTCAGTCCAAATTTTCCAAACGGAAAGGCGATATTTTCATTGGTTTGTGAAGAAAATCCAGCCAATCACAGAGTTTCTGTTAAGGTTCATTGAAATTACAGTATTGATATGTGCCAGTTCTCCCCCTGTCGTTCAGGTTCGCGTCCACACCGTTGTTCACTGTTACGTACTGTACGTAATGTACTGCTACCTGGACGATCAAATCTTCATTCACATGGTTGTGAACCTAATAATCTCGAGCACAACTATTGGCCTATTCGCAAAGAAAAGCGTGACTGAGATACATACTCTGGAAAACGACTTGGACATTCATTTGGATAAAGAATGCTGGTCAGCGATTAGGAATTTATGCAAAGAACCTCAACTCCTTCTGCTGGTATCATGTGGACTGTTGCCAAGCGCGTTCACTCCAAAGTTCCTCAACTGTGATGATAAACATCACACACTGATGCCCAATCCGGATGATTGTAGGATGCATGATCAAATTTCTGTGCCTCGAAAATACGGATATGGATTTGGTATCAGGAACATCATAATGTCTTGCTCACGTGGCCTAAAAAAATCCATAAAAAACCCCAAAACAATGTAATATCTATTTTTAGAAGTGTATATATTGCGAACAAAAGAGGTCGAACGTGGCGAAGCAGAATAGTTTCGCTATCTGATAACGGATACAACAACTGAAAATAATTTAGAAATAATCGTCAACACCCGATATTCTTTATGGCTGCCACAAGTTTGTCCTGGTGTGAATGATTGATAGTTATTTTTTAGTTATTTTACCCACAAAGCATTTCCACAACGCATTTATTTAACGCGTACGGAGAGGAGATCCGAGGCTTGCACAATAGGACCAGAAGATAAACCGGAAGTGCTAGTTCTGTCATTTGATTAGTTAACTGTGCGAAAATCAACAATAGGAAGTGGCAATCACATAATCTGATTGGATAGTAAGCAATGTGCAAGTCAATCTCGAAAACAGAAAGGTGTTCAGTGTATGCCACGCAACTCACAGGTAGAGTGGTATTTGAATGCGACCTCTAAGCAAACATTGTCCACTCTTTCAGGACTATAATAATGATGGCTAGAAGGATCTAATGAAAATCAGCACAGCGCATACACCCTGGACAATTCAGTCGGCTTTATTTCCAGCATTATATTTAGGTGTAATGGTCGACTGAGAGCGATCACTCCATTGACGTAGACGCTCATGGAGGACAATAGTTCCGGAATTTGAAGGGATTCTTTTGAAAATTTCCCGGTAAGGATGCAGACGACATGAATCCGATAATTAGTTTAGGAGAATTTCAGCTAAGATCATCTTAGAGAAGCTGTTCCAACTTGCGTAGAGCTTTCCTGTGGAGCTTTCCTTTGTCAGAGTTAAATTCCGATCTGACGGTTATTTTACGAACTTTCAAAATATCTTCATGCAAAATTTTGCAACAGGGGCTAGCCGGGACGACATCAGAGAGAAAGAGACCGGTGCCCGATACATCCGAATACACATGCCCACGTGTTCCAACTAAGCTGAATACCTCTTGTATAAATCCCCCCTCTTTCCTGTTTGCAATTACATCTTTTAACATGGGCTCCGTGGGGCTTCCGGGGATTGACCTGGGATGTCGTCGTGCACACCGCAGGTCATGGTAAGAATAGACCTCGGTTCCTCAGACAGCTTGTCGTAAAAGGCGACTAACTGAGGCACACGTGGGGTTTCCGGGCCTGAAAAGGAATAGGACCCCTCCCGTGTGTGGTTCCCGGATGTGAAAAGGAATAGGACCCAACGTCGTGATATGACTGAAATATAGTTGAAAGCGACGTTAAATCATATTCATTCACTCACTCTTTAAACATGGCGTCAACATTCGCTGTGTAACTTTCTACACAAATCACAATGAATTATTCCTTTTTCAGCTCTTATAATACCATTCAAATATCTTTTAATATATGTCCATGTACTATCGTACCAGCTTGGTCTATGTCAAAGACTTCATCGTCTCCAGAGTTTTCCATTGATATGCGTTTAGGAGAGTTCCGTTTATCGTGAATTTTATAATAGAGTGACGAGGGTGAATATCTGCTCTTTGGCAACAATAGAGGGCAGATTCTAATTTGTGTTCGCTTGTCCAAGTATATTTGATTTATGAGGCGACACAAGGTGCAGTTATACTCGGGAATTTGCAAAGTGGGTTGACAAGGTGTACTACGATTCTTGGGTACTTCTTTCATCTCTGATTGAGTTATGGTTGTCCAGCTTATAATATTCGACGACCCCTCAATCCTCCTGAAAATAAGGTTTTATGGCGTAGACCGTAGACTGCAACTAGCAGTCAAGGGAAATGAGTCTAATAAACTTAAGTTTACCCCAGTCTATAGGCTTCGCACGAATCATTCTTTTGCATCCTTTGTGGGCGCTGTTGGTCTATGGATTGTCATTTCCATGGCCCGATGAGCCCTTGTATCTTCTTCATTCGATCGCCAGTTATCGAAAAATTTAAATATTCTGCTCATTCTGTTATGTCGGCGAAGTTTTCCAGGCATATGTTGGGGTATTCGGTGGATTTTCTCCGTCCCATTGGGACCCTTTTCGAAGAGTCTTTTATCTTTGTAGATTTATACTTGATCCCCAACCTTGAATTTATAATTTTTTAAATCATCAGCATTGAGCCGCACCTCGTTCTCAATTTTTGCTTTAAAATTCGAAACGTTTCATTTTAATGTTGCTGTGATAGAAACTCGTCACCAAATTCGGTAGAACGTTAAAATATTGATATTCTTCGAAGAAAATATTTATACAAGGATCGATTAATTCGTTCAACAAAGGAGACTTTAGTTTGATGAATTTGTGAGGTAAAGAAACATTCTCTGACTGAATTTTATACTTTTTTTTATTTAGAAAGTCAGTACCTCCATCAGATTGTAGACATTTCGGTAGGCCTTTCATTTTGAGGAGAGTGATTAAGGTTAAACGATACAATCACTCGCCTCAAAATACAAGCCCTGTTTCGGTATGTGCCCTCCATTGAAAATGAGCTTGAACGATTCGGTAACATTTTCACCCGTTTAGTTTGATTGGGAATGACAGTGCATATTTGAAGAATATGTCGGTAAACATTGAAATGTAAGCATTGTTTTTATATATATTATCTAATGACGTCATATCTAATAAATCGTCTGGTCAGATATGATCCGCCCCTAGACAATTTTCAGTCTGTTGCGCCGAACATTTCTTCTAACACTAATGGAGAGTGAAAGTGTCTTGTTTTCGAAACCAGTCGGGAATTTGTTTGATATATTTTTACCATTTCCTCTACTATCACGATATATTGCTGTGTCCATTTTTGGACGAACCCTGGAAGGACCCAAAGAACGTACAGAAACCAAAATAACCCCAAGGAAAACAAGAGCAGTAGGTGACCCCAGACCGTCTTATATTATCTCTTCAGTGCGATGGCTGGACGAAGCCAGCGACGAACAGAACAGCGACGTTATTATACCATCTGAAATACAAGAAAGATTGTCTGACCAACAGGTTACATACACGGGGAGTAGGGGCCCCCAGAATACAATGCACTGGACAAGATCCCGTCAAGTTCGTAAGACGAGAAATATGTAAATATTATTTTTGTTGCCAGGCCACATATGTCCTCTGAAAATATATTCCATGCAATATGCGAACACATTAAAATAGTAACGAACGTCCACTTCACGGGAAAGGACGTGGATGCGAGAGTGTTGAAAATTGGGGTCTTCATAAACCCAGGGCGGTGACCTGTCCAGCGAGAGCGGAACGAGATTTGCAACGTCTGCTCGGTGAATGGAAATGCAACAACTTCAAACAGAAGATGGATGTTTGACTGATTTGCTGAAATTAGCACCCAGTAAAACAATTCCTTTCATATTCTCCAAATGACTGTAGAATTTAGGCATGCTAAATGCCTAGTTTTACACTTTGATTGTAACAGGTAGGAATGTAGGAACATTGGTCATATTTGCTTTTGAACACGATATGATATCTAGATGTACATTGATAAAGTTTGACATATCAGTGGGTGGGTGAGTGACTTGGATTTTAACGTCGCTTCAGTGATTAGTACTTCGTATAGACGTCTATGTCGCTCAAATGGCGACGATAATTCATGATTCGTTTATTTAATAAACGAACGTAGGTAGCCCAAACACCATTAAAAAAACTGTGCATAGAATTTGATGGTACTGTATTGTTTTTTTACGGTATCGATCGTTTCGGTTCGATACGTCGGTTGAATACTGAATGCTGCAATGTCGTGGAATGATTTGCCCTGAATTCATATTGGTTCAGTGAAAAATAATATCATTATTAAAAAAAGGACGAAAATATAAAAAGAACGAATTATTATATTCCTTTCTCTGAAGAGCTGATATCCAGGAATCTACATAAATGTGGGTTTGTTTAGCCGTTTTAAAGAATGTGTTTTCGTAGTTCTTCTCGTGCTCTCCTTTTGCTTTAACAATGTTTTCAAAATATAGAATGGAAAAAATAAACAGAAAATCGGACTGCCAATAAAGCTAAAGATAGGTTATTGAAGTAACGCATATTAAGCGTTTAGGGAAGGAAATTTATTCTTTGGGTAGCGACAAACCCGCCGTCTCCTCACCTTATAGCAATCTTAAACTTCTAGACATTTCGAATGTTTGTCTGAGAATTGTTTCTTTTGAACTGTGGTTCGGGGGTTGATAAGTCAGGATCGTCACGATTCCTAAACGGTGACACCTGTTCATGCGAAAACGCTCAGCTGTTTACCGTACACACCTAGATCGTCTTTTGAGGACTGGTTTATATAATAAATTTTCCCCATGTACCAATGTCACTTCCACAGCTGGAATTCAGACAGGCGGTAACATAGACCAAGGTAAAGTGATTTTCTCAGTTATATAAAAATCGTTAATAGTATTCCTTCATAAATGTCAACTGTTTGCTGATTATCAACGGGACATGTTTTCCATCCAATATATTCGCGTTTTATTCAGCAAAATATTTTAAATCAAAATTGAGACTGCACCTTGTCGTTCGAGGCACAGCAACCGTGACATGTTGTTGCTGTAACGTCTTTGCTGTCACAATTTCTAAAGTTTCAAAGTGTTACATTGAAATAAGCAGATAGAATTCAGCTTAAATATACCAGTATATAATTTACGGCACTGGTATACTAGTATCCAAACAGGGTAGAATATTTGAACGCGAATCTGTTGCAAAGGAAATGTTTGTAAATTGCAAAATTGTAACCACAATTTTCGAATGCGTTTACAGTGGATATGATTACAGCTTAAACCTATTTAAAATGATTTTCAAGGCATCAAGTTCGACGATAACGTCATTTTGACATCATTTAGTATCCTCAGAAGTGCAAACATGATACATTTCACTCATGTCCACGTGAAGCGTCTGAAATGACAATATCGTCCCACTCATCGCACCGAGCACAGATAAACGTTCCTGTTGTTATAATCTAGTCGTTCCCGTTGTCATGTTTGTGAAAATTCCAGCTTTAACACCATCACGACAATCAACGGTGGATTATGAACTCAGTGGCTGAGTGTCTTTTTAATTGTCATACCAAATTTAAAAACAAACATGGAAAAGATTACTCAAATTAAGGATTTCAAGGGAAACTAACAACACCAATGTTTCGGATTTCTAGTCGGGTCCTGCCGAATGAACTATGGTTTTTCATGATCGTCGTCTTGTTGAACAATTCCAGATCATGAAGTTCCTCTTCCTTATTGTGTGCCTCACTCCATTGGTACTCTGTCAGTCAGAAGAGGAGAAACGCTTCCTCAAAAGTGACCGTGAGTACATATTCACAGAATAAGACATATACAGAAGGCCCGAAATGGTACCGCGATTTTAGGTAACCTGCGCAAGGAAAGGAAGAGTTTATGTTGTGACCCCAGCGTCGGTGTGGTACAATACATTGTGTGAAGGGTTGTTTTTTTTTGGAGGTAATATCCTGATTGCTACCAAACCTAGCACACGCATTGTCCATCGTAGGACTATGTATCTGGAAGTGACACCAAGATGGTGTACATCTTTTCCAGCACAGAATCGTTACATTAATGCTACCAAAGTTGGTATAGAAGTTGTGCAGGGTGGTCTGGGTGAACTAAAACAAATTGCAGCATTCTCGCATACTCATTAGGTGTAATAAGCCAAGTAGACAAAAATATATTCGATTAAGGGATATTTCGTGTTGTCCAGCATACTGAAGCGAATGTTTGAATTGTTGCATATTACTTAGGTTTAGTTAGATAATTACCCTGAAAATTATAAGGCTGTTTTTAATTAATCCATTGCTTCCTCTCAAACTTGTCATCCGGCATGGCTCCAACTAGTTTGTGAAATCGTTTGCATTCTGCGTATATTAATTAGGTTTTAATCAACTAATCTGCTTGAAATGTCAAAATACTTGTGTGAAAGGCCAACCATTTCTTTGGAAATAAATTCCCTGATTCCTTCGAAACTTGGTATATTGTTTGCGTTATCTGCCATGTCCCGAATCTGTGTATGTTGTGCATATTTTAAGTTTTGAGCTGATTAATCAGAAATGACTAATGTCAATACTTGTGTTGAAGGTTTTCTTTTTCTTTGGAGATACTTCCCCGATCGTTCAAGCATATTCTCCTAAATAAATATACATGGGGCTTATTCTATTGTTCCATGAATATCGATTACACGTATAGTGGTCAAAACGCAGTTTTAAAAGTTTTAGCTGAATACATGAGGAAGGCCTGGGCAGGCGAAATCGCAGATATTCATTCCGAATGTGAGGTACCTAGGGAGGCATTCACGTGAGGTATGGTTGCTTTTTAGTCGCCAGACAT
Source organism: Hanleya hanleyi (assembly GCA_036873755.1). Lineage (NCBI taxonomy): Eukaryota > Metazoa > Mollusca > Polyplacophora > Lepidopleurida > Hanleyidae > Hanleya > Hanleya hanleyi. The sequence continues at coordinate 30,031 of JAVTVY010020493.1, forward strand.
CGTCAATTTTCCCCCAATTTCGTCTCTCACCAATTTTAATGTTGCCGCCATTCTCAAAACATACATCAATATTGCTAAAGCACAAGGTTAGTTTATAGACTACAATGATTCAGCATAACCCAATCTGTGTTTCTTTCTGGTGTCTTGTCTGTCTGGTGTTGTGTCTGTTGTATGTCTGTCCGGTTAAAAGTGGCTTGGTTAAAGTTTCCCTCCCTTTTGGGGGTAGGTAAACTTGTGTAGGCTTGCTAAACACATTTAGAGATGGGTACCTCGTGTTGTGTTATGTTGTGTCATAAATACACGTTAAAGATTTGTACCTCATGTTGTGTCTTCCACAAACTGTGGGGACGTGTACCTCATGCTGTGTCATCAACATTCTTTGAAGATCTGTGCTTCAGGCTGTACCATCAATACACTTTAAAGATTTTTACCTCATGTTGTGTCATCAAAACACTTTGAAGGTTTGTACCGGATGTTGCGTCATAAACAAACTTTGAAGATTTGTACTTCATGTTTTGTCATCAACACGTACCTTGAAGACGTGGAACCTAAGCTTTTGACGCTGTGTCGTCAAGATCTTTCAACACACTTCGAAGACTTGTACCTCATGTTGTGTCATCATAACACTTCGAAGATGAGTACCTCATGTTATGTCATCAACACACTTTGAAGATTTTTACCCCAGGTTGTGTCATCAACAAACTTTGAAGATGTGTACCTCATAATGTGTCGACTACGCACTTTCAATATGTGTATCTCATGCTGTGTCATCAACATACTTTCAAGATGTCTACCTCATGATTTGTCGAAATTATTATAAGTTTAACGTTGTCATTTTCCCCATTGCTTAACCTTCATCAATATATATATTATTCAATCTTACATACCATAACTGAACTGAGGTCAAATGAAGTCATCACATAGAATTCTCTTCATCAATTCTAACAACGGCAGTCTATGCAGCAGCCGAGCCGCAAATTTCTCTGCCATTTACTGATATAGTTTTGCTTAAAGTCTTGATTTTGCTTTGCATTAAATGGGTGGCAAATTGCGAAACAATTTTACTTCGTTCAATGAGGAACATCTGCCTCTTTCCCGTCAAACCGTCAAATCGGTTAATGTCCAGTATTTAAGGGAATTTAAAATAAAAACAACAATTCTTTCTGAAGCATTCGGTTATCCTTGAGAATTCGAAATGAGAATTGCTCCAGGCTACAAATCATTGTCAGGGACAAATCGTTTCCAAAGTAAGCATATATCAATCATACTTAGATCGTTTGATATTCCACAGTGGTGAAGCTTGCCCATAAGCTGCTTGACAGCGGTATTGTCGAATCTGGCTGTGAAGCCGGCTGTGGTGCCATCGCTGGACCTCTTTCATTGCTCTGTGGACCGGCCTGTCACGAGTAAGAAACCCTTGCTGGTGTATTATATTAATACAGATATTTGTTCTATACATTAAAGGAGGGAGTATATGCTTGATGTAAATGATATTTATTATGGATATATGAATGTTACAACATAACTCCAACCATGGGCTAGATTAAGATCCGTATTTTAATAACATTCGGTCATAATTCCTCATTCTGTCCGATATCTACTTGAACCTAAATACACAGCCTGAAAGTTTTCGCTTATATATACTATGATATATCGTCTATCGGACACATCGGTCATCCGACTATTAAATTCACCGATTGAGAGAATGTCTGTACAACCAGGAAAGTTGTGGAAGTTATCACGAAAAAAAAAATGACGAGAGAAACATCCCAGTATTCCCTCGCCATTAAATGTTGGTGGGGCTTCGCCATTTATTGAGAAACGGACCCTGGCCCATTTATTGACGACAAGGACCCATTATCCCTTCAATGGTGATGAACAGACCTCGTCACCATTTTTCCTCACGTATAAAAATCCTCGCATGAAATGTACCATGAAACAGAACAAAATCTCCAAATTCTCTTCCGAGACGTCCTCATCCGCAGACTTGAATATAGCGTACAGACAAATGTTTACAAGAAACCTTCTCTCTCAGACCAGTATGTTCATTTCAACTCCAACTATCCAACCCAAGCGAAAACTGGTATCACCTTTATCCTAACTAGACGGGCTCAGAATACCTCATCTAGTGACTACCTAACCGCGCTAGACTTCATCCGGAAGGTATTCAATGACCTCAACGGGATAGAACACCCAATTCTGACAGCTTGCCCATCCTTATTACTTTGCCCCGTGTTCGCAAAATAAGCCACCAAATCAGTCAAGCCACCCGCCAACATTGTGTTAACCACTGGTGGCGGGGAAGAGGGGGTGTTTATTGTCGGATTCAAGGTTATTTCACTATATGGTGACAGCCAGTTTTAATGGTGGAGGAAGCTGGAGTAGCCGGAAATAACCACCGTTTGTTGGCAAGTAACTTACCAGTGGTTGGTCTCAAGAACCACGTGAATGCCACAGGAAATACAAGCGTCTGGTCCGTCATTCAATATTTAGCCGTCGTCTATTAAGGAATTTCCGCGTCCATAATCTAAATACCTAATGCATATAATAACATTCGCACCAAATTAAAAGGATAAATCATAGTATACATGAAACTAGGTTAATTTCAGCGGTCAACAGTTTACAATGATGCCAGCAAAACATCATGATGTTCCAAAAATATCAAATCCGTATCGCAGAACAGTATTCCTTATCCATATGGTATACGTTGTAAAGTCGTTATCTAGAGTATGATGTATCTGTCAGGCTTTGATTGTAACTGTTCATATGAACACTTTGAGGATCTTGAAATACATAGGTTAATACGGCGCCCAGCCCTGGGAGAAACAAGAGGCCATCAAGCCATTGAATAATATCAAGTTTAGAATGAAAGCAGCAATGTATACTAAATAACACCATACAGCGTTATGTTTAAGTATAAAGACTTAAATTCCTACTCACCAATCAAAACTTCCGTATATATTCTATCCCTCGCAATTGTATATAAGATCCGCTTATGTTAAAGATTTCATTGCAAATATAGATATTTGTAATGAATACCAACAAAGTTAATTGGAGCTGCGAGCAGCATCGAGCCGGGGACCAGGTGTACACAGGGCCTAGTATCCAGGCCTATGCCGGAATGTGGCCGCCAAACCGTTCAGCTAATCGACAGTATTTTTCATTCAGTGCAACAGACCATTGCCTTCACAATATATCTCATCTTCCTTGTAATCTGTACCTATCAAGGTTCAAGAGAACAAACGCTTGCAATATGGATAAGGTTTATCACAAAATCTGTGTGTTCATATTCCAACAATTTTGATTGGTCGATGGTGGCCATCTTTTTTAACGGATGAACTTTATAAGTCATAATATTGGAGAACTCTGTCCATTGATCATGTGTACCAAGTTTCACAATGATCGGAGCAGCGGTTTCAGAAGAGAAGATCGTTGAAGGTTTGGCGCTAAATCCAATATGGCCGCCAAACCATTCAGCCAATCGAAAATATTTGTTTTCAGTGCAACAGACCATGGCCTTCTCAATATATCGCAGTGACCTAGAAATCCGTATCTATCAGGGTTCAAGAGAATAAGCCGTTGGGAAATTGGCAAAGTTTTTCACAGAATTCAAGATGGCGGCCAAACCACGTGACCTAGGAGAAACATTTTGCATATTCGTGATCGCCATGTCCTATAACATATATTTCATAACTTTTTCGGTCAAAATCCGTTACTTGAAAATCCGACCATTTTGATTGGTCGATGATGGACATCTTTTTAACGGATGAACTTTATAAGTCATAATATGGGAGAACTCTGTCCATTGATTATGCGGTTTCAGAGGAGAAGATCGTTGAAGGTTTTAAGCCTAATCCAACATGGCCGCCAAGGCATCTGACCAATCAGAATCAACTTAGTATATGCATTAGATCTCATCCCCCAGAACATATCCTGTAAGCTTGGTCTTAATCCACCGCATCGTTGTTGAGATATCTGTGGTGCAAAATCATGTGGAATAATAATAATAAGAAGAATCCGAACGATTTCAATAGGGGACCTAGGTCCTCCGGACCTGGTCCCCTAAAAATTACAGAACTCACAGCAACGTAAATAGCAATATGTGAGAATAAATGCATTGTAATGATGGGTCTCGAAATCCGTTTGGGAAGCGGCCCGTTAACCACCATTTAAATCAATTTGTCATTTTGTTGAGAAAAAAAAACGCTGCTGGTAACTACATCGGAACGTCGCCGGCTTATAACCAAAGAAGTTGCTATCCATAAATATTGGTTTGGTTATTACTTCTATCTTCTAGAATCAGTCTCAAAGAACATACTTGATATATGTTGGAAATAATTTTACGTAGTCCATGTACCTTTATGAACAATATATGCAGTCCTCAGATTGACAAGGGCCTTGTTTGTCTTTTTAGGGCAGAGAAGCTGCTACATGGCAGAAAACGCTTTCTTCTCAGTGATGGTATGTATAATTCACATTTGCTTAGGTCGACAATTTCGAACCAAAACAGCTTGACCACAATCTGATCTGACTGCTATGAGAAGATGATGACGCGTTTCAAACATATCAACTACTCTTGTCTCGACATTAATATATGGCTATAACAGCAGAATAATGGGAACTAGAATTTCATCAATGAATTTATTCACACTATTACGCATTCTGAGTTAATTAAATGAACACGTCTGCTGAAATATACACGCATGATTTCTCTGACCTATCCAGATTGACCCTCAGAGTTTCATAGAAAATGATCTATCCGTACCTGAGAGAAAGCCTCGGATGCACGTGCAGCTGAAACGTGCTCTGCTGTGCATTTCTATAGGCAATGGGTTAAATGCTGACAGAGAATCATTGTTTCTCTAAGTGACGTGGAATAAACGAGTATTATGGCGGATGGTAGCAACTTCCTTGAGTTTACAAAATCTAACCAGTCAGTGAGTAAGGTTTTGATGGTGATGAGAACAATATTCCAGTAACAATAGTTTGGCATGGTTTAAAAAAAAGGCTCGGCGCCTATTTAGTTGAAACGTTCGATCGTAGTAGAGTGATAAGATATATGTATAGAAATAAGAAAAGTTTGAAGCATCAAATCCTACTCAAGGAGAAATCGTAACACGTAATACTTAGATCGTTTGATATTCCACAGTGAAAAAGCTTGCCCAAAAGCTGCTTGACAGTGGTATTGTTGAGACCGGCTGTGACGCAGGCTGTCATGCCCTCGCTGGGCCTCTCGGAATCTTCTGTGGACCGGCTTGTAAAGAGTAAGTACTGGTATAAGCGGCTTTACCGTCGCCCTGGATAAAATGTCCCCCTCTTGCATGCTTCTACCCATTTACCTATCCCAAAACGTAACATTAAAACTAACCCTAACCTTAACACTAACCGTCTGTGATCCCATCGCTTGGCCTCTATCTTTCCTCTGTTTACCGACCTCTTAGGTACATGTATCCGTCATTAGTTTTAATACTGTAGTACCCATATTAGTACTGTATATTTTAGAATGCTGGTGATGCTTTGATGGATATGATATATATTATCGATATGTTAGTGTTGCATCATAACTCATGGGTTATAGTTAGCTCCGTGCTCTAATAAACTTCGGCCGTAAGTCATTCTATTTCATGTCTAGTTGAACTTGAACCTAAATACCCAACTTCAAAGTGACCGTTCGGATATTGTCATTTCGTTGCCTACGTCTTTCTCACCTCATCTAATATTATTATATCTCACTGTGTATTCGTTTATTTTAATTGGTTAAGACAGCATCACGTGATATTGCGCAATTCTCGATGTGTTATGAAAAAATAACTCGTCAATGTGATGTCTCACGATCTCCCGCCGATATCACACGATCACGCGCTGACGTCACACGGCAGAGGTAATGCCACACGGTCTCGCGCAGTTATCGCCCGTGATGTTCAACGAGTGCGAAGTTAAACATCACCTTCTCGAGCTGACAAATCGTGATATCACACCTCACAGCATGCAAGATCTGTATATTATTATACCTCACTGTGTATTCGTTTATTTTAATTGGTTAAGACACTATCACGTGATATTGCGCAATTCTCGATGACTTATGAAAAAACAACTGGTCAATATGATGTCCCACGATCTCGCGCCGATATCACACGATCACGTGCTGACGTCACACTGCAGAGGCAATGTCACACGGTCTCGCGAAGTTATCGCCCGTGAACAGACTCTTTTGTAGCATTGTCGTCTGTTGTGCTGTCATTCCGCTGTAATCCCAGATGGCGCGTACTGTTTTCGCTGCCATGGTTTTTCTCTTTACACTGTACGTCTATTTGTATTGTCTATGGGATTTTTCGGTATTATAATAAGACGAATATTGCATGCTGTGAGGTGTGATATCACGATTTGTCAGCTCGACAAGGTGATGTTCAACGAGTGCGAAGTTAAACATCACCTTCTCGAGCTGACAAATCGTGATATCACACCTCACAGCATGCAATATCTGTATATTGTCCATCTTTACGTGATCAGGTTTGTCGAATGGCTGTCGTCCGTTAAGGAATTTCCGCGTCCATAATCTAAATACCTAATTCATATAATAACATTAGCACCAAACTAAAAGGATAAATCATAGCATACACGAAACTAGGCTAATTTCAGCGGTCAAGTTTTCAATGATGCCAGCAAGAAATCATAATATCAAATCCGTATCGCTGATCAGTATTCTTAATTCTTATGATATACATTGTAAAGTCGTTATCTAGAGTATGATGTATCTCAGTCACGCTTTTATTTTCGCTGTTCATATAAACACTATGAGGATCTTGAAATACATAGGTTAATACGGCGCCTAGCCCCGGGGAAAAGAAGAGGCCGTCAAGCCATTGCCCTCGGAAGGATTGATATACGAAATTGACTATGGTTGCTAGATTTATTACATTACATTCTCTCACTCCATAGAGATACTTATTGAAGAACACAAGTCATCAATATCAAAATTTGACAAAAAGTATTCCCTCTCCGAACATATTAGAGGCCACATCAGCAAAACGGATTCATTCCAAACCTTAACTGTAAACCAATCAGACAAAAAATAGCGGAAACTATAGGAAATATTATTTTAAAGACTGAAACCAAAGTTCAACCAGACAACGGACAGGATATACCGTGTACCTATGATGACCTTATCTCAGTCCAATCGAGCCATTGTGATTCCCGTATATAATTCGTTTCTAAATGTTTATAATAATATAACATTGATGGATCTACAATGACAACACCAATGTCTTCCAGAAGAATATCAAGTTTAGAATGAAAGCAGCAAAGTATACTAAATAACGCCATACAGCGTTATGTTTAAGAATAAATACTCTAATTCCTACTCACTAGTGAAAACTTCCGTATATATTCTATCCTTCTCAATTGTATATAAGATCCGCTTATGTTAAAGATTTCATTGCAAATATAGATATTTGTAATGAATACCAACAAAGTTAAAAATTACAGAACTCACAGCAACGTAAATAGTAATATGTGAGAATAAATGCATAGTAATGATGGGTCTCGAAATCCGTTTGGGAAGCGGCTCGTTAACCACCAGTTAAATCAATTTGTCATTTTGTTGAAAAAAACGCTGCTGGTAACTACATCCGAACGTCGCCGGCTTATAACCAAATAAGTTGTTATCCATAAATATTGGTTTGTTTATTATTTCTGTCTTCTAGAATCAGTCTCAAAGAACATATTTGAAATATGTGGAAAAGTATTTTAGGTAATCTATGTACCTTTATGAACAATATATGCAGTCCTCCTCAGATTGACAAGGGCATTGTTTGTCTTTTTAGGGCAGAGAAGCTACTACATGGCAGGAAACGCTTTCTTCTCAGTGATGGTATGTATAATTCACCATTTGCTTTGGTCGACAATTTCGAACCAAAACAGCTTGACCACAATCTGATCTGACTGCTATGAGAAGATGATGACGCGTTTCAAACATATCAACTACTCTTGTCTCGACATTAATATATGGCTATAACAGCAGAATAATGGGAACTAGAATTTCATCAATGAATTTATTCACACTATTACGCATTCTGAGTTAATTACACGTCTGCTGAAATATACACGCATAATTTCTCTGACCTATCCAGATTGACCCTCAGAGTTTCATAGAAAATGATCTATCCGTACCTGAGAGAAAGCCTCGGATGCACGTGCAGCTGAAACGTGCTCTGCTGTGCATTTCTATAGGCAATGGGTTAAATGCTGACAGAGAATCATTGTTTCTCTAAGTGACGTGGAATAAACGAGTATTATGGCGGATGGTAGCAACTTCCTTGAGTTTACAAAATCTAACCAGTCAGTGAGTAAGGTTTTGATGGTAATGAGAACTATGTTTTAGTCAGTCTTCAGATGTATATTTTTCGGCTCTCTATAATTAGGTCCCTCCTAAGTTTGTCTCGATCACAAATGATAGTGAGATTTCCAGTAACAATATTTTGGCATGGTTTACAAAAAAAAGCTCGGCGCCTATTTAGTTGAAACGTTCGAGCGTAGTAGAGTGATAAGATATATGTATAGAAATAAGAAAAGTTTGAGGCATCAAATCCTACTCAAGGAGAAATCGTAACACGTAATACTTAAATCGTTTGATATTCCACAGTGAAAAAGCTTGCCCAAAAGCTGCTTGACAGTGGTATTGTTGAGACCGGCTGTGACGCAGGCTGTCATGCCCTCGCTGGGCCTCTCGGAATCTTCTGTGGACCGGCTTGTAAAGAGTAAGTACTGGTATAAGGGGCTTTACCGTCGCCCTGGATAAAATGTCCCCCTCTTGTATGCTTCTACCCATTTACCTAACCCAAAACCTAACATTAAAACTAACCCTAACCTTAACACTAACCGTCTGTGATCCCATCGCTTGGCCTCTATCTTTCCTCTGTTTACCGACCTCTTACGTACATGTATCCGTCATTAGTTTTAATACTGTAGTACCCATATTAGTACTGTATATTCTAGAATGCTGGTGATGCTTTGATGGATATGATATATATTATCGATATGTTAGTGTAACATCATAACTCTAATCATGGGTTATAGTTAGCTCCGTGCTCTAATAAACTTGGGCTGTAAGTCATTCTATTTCATGTCTAGTTGAACTTGAACCTAAATATCCAACTTGAAAGTCATCGTTCCGATATTGTCATTTCGTCGCCTACGTCTTTCTCACCTCATCTAATATTATTATACCTCACTGTGTATTCGTTTATTTTAATTGGTTAAGACACCATCGCGTGATATTGCGCAATTCTCGATGTGTTATGAAAAAACAACTCGTCAATGTGATGTCCCACGATCTCGCGCCGATATCACACGACCACGCGCTGACGTCACACGGCAGAGGCAATGTTGCACGGTCTCGCGCAGTTATCGCCCGTGAACAGACTCTTTCGTAGCATTGCCGTCTGTTGTGCTATCATTCCGCTGTAATCCCAGATGGCGCGTACTGTTTTCGCTGCCATGGTTTTTCTCTTTACATTTGCATTGTTTATGGGATTTTTCGGTAAAATAAAACAGATATTGCGTGCAGATATTGCATGCTGTGAGGTGTGATATCAAGATTTTGTCAGCTCGAGAAGGTGATGTTCAACGAGTGCGAAGTTAAACATCACCTTCTTGAGCTGACAACTCGTGATATCACACCTCACAGCATGCAATATCTGTATATTGTCCATCTTTACGTGATCAGGTTTGTCGAATGGCCGTCGACCGTTAAGGAATTTCCGCGTCCATAATCTAAATACCTAATTCATATAATAACATTAGCACCATACTAAAAGGATAAATCATAGTATACACGAAACTAGGCTAATTTCAGCGGTCAAGTTTTCAAGTTTTCAATGATGCCAGCTAGAAGTCAAAATGTTCCAAAAATATCAAATCCGTATCGCTGATCAGTATTCTTAATTCTTATGATATACGTTGTAAAGTCGTTATCTAGAGTATGATGTATCTCAGTCACGCTTTTATTGTCACTGTTCATATAAACACTATGAGGATCTTGAAATACATAGGTTAATACGGCGCCTAGCCCCGGGAAAAACAAGAGGCCATCAAGCCATTGCCCTCGGAAGGATTAATATACGAAATTGACTATGGTTGCTAGATTTATTACATAGGGGAATTCTCTCACTCCATAGAGATACTTATTGAAGAACACAAGTCATCAATATCAAAATTTGACAAAAAGTCTTCCGTCTCCGAACATATTAGAGGCCACATCAGCAAAACGGATTCATTCCAACCCCTAACTGTAAACCAATCAGACAAAAAATAGCGGAAACTATAGGAAATATTATTTTAAAGACTGAAACCAAAGTTCAACCAGACAACGGACAGGATATACCGTGTACCTCTGATGACCTTATCTCAGTCCAATCGAGCCATCGTGATTCCCGTATATAATTCGTTTCTAAATGTTTATAATAATATAACATTGATGGATCTACAATGACAACACCAATGTCTTCCAGAAGAATATCAAGTTTAGAATGAAAGCAGCAAAGTATACTAAATAACACCATACAGCCTTATGTTTAAGTATAAAGACTCTAATTCCTACTCACTAGTCAAAACTTCCGTATATATTCTATCCTTCGCAATTGTATATAAGATCCGCTTATGTTAAAGATTTCATTGCAAATATAGATATTTGTAATGAATACCAACAAAGTTAAAAATTACAGAACTCACAGCAACGTAAATAGTAATATGTGAGAATAAATGCATTGTAATGATGGGTCTCGAAATCCGTTTGGGAAGCGGCTCGTTAACCACCAGTTAAATCGATTTGTCATTTTGTTGAAAAAAACGCTGCTGGTAACTACATCCGAACGTCGCCGGCTTATAACCAAATAAGTTGTTATCCATAAATATTGGTTTGTTTATTATTTCTATCTTCTAGAATCAGTCTCAGAGAACATATTTGAAATATGTGGAAAAGTATTTTAGGTAATCTATGTACCTTTATGAACAATATATGCAGTCCTCCTTAGATTGACAAGGGCATTGTTTGTCTTTTTAGGGCAGAGAAGCTGCTACATGGCAGGAAACGCTTTCTTCTCAGTGATGGTATGTATAATTCACCATTTGCTTTGGTCGACAATTTCGAACCAAAACAGCTTGACCACAATCTGATCTGACTGCTATGAGAAGATGATGACGCGTTTCAAACATATCAACTACGCTTGTCTCGACATTAATATATGGCTATAACAGCAGAATAATGGGAACTAGAATTTCATCAATGAATTTATTCACACTATTACGCATTCTGAGTTAATTAAATGAACACGTCTGCTGAAATATACACGCATAATTTCTCTGACCTATCCAGATTGACCCTCAGAGTTTCATAGAAAATGATCTATCCGTACCTGAGAGAAAGCCTCGGATGCACGTGCAGCTGAAACGTGCTCTGCTGTGCATTTCTATAGGCAATGGGTTAAATGCTGACAGAGAATCATTGTTTCTCTAAGTGACGTGGAATAAACGAGTATTATGGCGGATGGTAGCAACTTCCTTGAGTTTACAAAATCTAACCAGTCAGTGAGTAAGGTTTTGATGGTAATGAGAACTATGTTTTAGTCAGTCTTCAGATGTATATTTTTCGGCTCTCTATAATTAGGTCCCTCCTAAGTTTGTCTCGATCACAAATGATAGTGAGATTTCCAGTAACAATATTTTGGCATGGTTTACAAAAAAAAAGCTCGGCGCCTATTTAGTTGAAACGTTCGAGCGTAGTAGAGTGATAAGATATATGTATAGAAATAAGAAAAGTTTGAGGCATCAAATCCTACTCAAGGAGAAATCGTAACACGTAATACTTAGATCGTTTGATATTCCACAGTGAAAAAGCTTGCCCAAAAGCTGCTTGACAGTGGTATTGTTGAGACCGGCTGTGACGCAGGCTGTCATGCCCTCGCTGGGCCTCTCGGAATCTTCTGTGGACCGGCTTGTAAAGAGTAAGTACTGGTATAAGGGGCTTTACCGTCGGCCTGGATAAAATGTCCCCCTCTTGTATGCTTCTACCCATTTACCTAACCCAAAACCTAACATTAAAACTAGCCCTAACCTTAACACTAACCGTCTGTGATCCCATCGCTTGGCCTCTATCTTTCCTCTGTTTACCGACCTCTTAGGTACATGTATCCGTCATTAGTTTTAATACTGTAGTACCCATATTAGTACTGTATATTTTAGAATGCTGGTGATGCTTTGATGGATATGATATATATTATCGATAAGTTAGTGTTGCATCATAACTCATGGGTTATAGTTAGCTCCGTGCTCTAATAAACTTCGGCCGTAAGTCATTCTATTTCATGTCTAGTTGAACTTGAACCTAAATACCCAACTTGAAAGTCATCGTTCGGATATTGTCATTTCGTCGCCTACGTCTTTCTCACCTCATCTAATATTATTATACCTCACTGTGTATTCGTTTATTTTAATTGGTTAAGACAGCATCACGTGATATTGCGCAATTCTCGATGTGTTATGAAAAAACAACTCGTCAATGTGATGTCTCACGATCTACCGCCGATATCACACGATCACGCGCTGACGTCACACGGCAGAGTCAATGTCACACGGTCTCCCGCAGTTGTCGCCCGTGAACAGACTCTTTTGTAGCGTTGTCGTCTGTTGTGCTGTCATTCCGCTGTAATCCCAGATGGCGCGTACTGTTTTCGCTGCCATGGTTTTTCTCTTTACACTGTACGTCTATTTGTATTGTCTATGGGATTTTTCGGTATTATAATAAGACGAATATTGCATGCTGTGAGGTGTGATATCTCGATTTGTCAGCTCGAGAAGGTGATGTTCAACGAGTGCGAAGTTAAACATCACCTTCTCGAGCTGACAAATCGTGATATCACACCTCACAGCATGCAATATCTGTATATTGTCCATCTTTACGTGATCAGGGTTGTCGAATGGCTGTCGTCCGTTAAGGAATTTCCGCGTCCATAATCTAAATACCTAATTCATATAATAACGTTAGCACCAAACTAAAAGGATAAATCATAGCATACACGAAACTAGGCTAATTTCAGCGGTCAAGTTTTCAATGATGCCAGCAAGAAATCATAATTATATCAAATCCGTATCGCTGATCAGTATTCTCAATTCTTATGATATACGTTGTAAAGTCGTTATCTAGAGTATGATATATCTCAGTCACGCTTTGATTGGGATTGTTCATATGAACACTTTGAAGATCTTGAAATACATAGGTTACTACGGCGCCTAGCCCCGGGAAAAACAAGGGGCCATCAACCCATTGCCCTCGAAAGGATTAATATACGAAATTGACTATGGTTGCTATTCTCTCGCCCATAGAGATACTTATTGAAGAACACAAGTCATCAATACCAAAATTTGACAAAAAGTCTTCCGTCTCCGAACATATTAGAGGCCACATCAGCAAAACGGATTCATTCCAAACCCTAACTGTAAACCAATCAGACAAAAAATAGCGGAAACTACTTGATATATGTTGAAAAGAATTTTACGTAGTCCATGTACCTTTATGAACAATATATGCAGTCCTCCTCAGATTGACAAGGGCCTTGTTTGTCTTTTTAGGGCAGAGAAGCTGCTACATGGTATTTAGATTATGGACGCGGAAATTCCTTAACGGACGACGGCCATTCGACAAACCTGATCACGTAAAGATGGACAATATACAGATATTGCACGCTGTGAGGTGTGATGTCACGATTTGTCAGCTCAAGAAGGTGAAGTTTAACTTCGCACTCGTTGAACATCACCTTCTCGAGCTGACAAAATCGTGATATCACACCTCACAGCATGCAATATCTGCACGCAATATCTGTTTTATTTTACCGAAAAATCCCATAAAATGTCCTCAGATTGACAAGGGCATTGTTTGTCTTTTTAGGGCAGAGAAGCTGCTACATGGCAGGAAACGCTTTCTTCTCAGTGATGGTATGTATAATTCACCATTTGCTTTGGTCGACAATTTCGAACCAAAACAGCTTGACCACAATCTGATCTGAGTGCTATGAGAAGATGATGACGCGTTTCAAACATATCAACTACTCTTGTCTCGACATTAATATATGGCTATAACAGCAGAATAATGTTATAGAACTAGAATTTCATCAATGAATTTATTCACACTATTACGCATTCTGAGTTAATTAAATGAACACGTCTGCTGAAATATACACGCATAATTTCTCTGACCTATCCAGATTGACCCTCAGAGTTTCATAGAAAATGATCTATCCGTACCTGAGAGAAAGCCTCGGATGCACGTGCAGCTGAAATGTGCTCTGCTGTGCATTTCTATAGGCAATGGGTTAAATGCTGACAGAGAATCATTGTTTCTCTAAGTGACGTGGAATAAACGAGTATTATGGCGGATGGTAGCAACTTCCTTGAGTTTACAAAATCTAACCAGTCAGCGAGTAACTTTTTGATGGTAATGAGAACTATGTTTTAGTCAGTCTTCAGATGTATATTTTTCGCCTCTCTATAATTAGGTCCCTCCTAAGTTTGTCTCGATCACAAATGATAGTGAGTTTTCCAGTAACAATATGTTCGCATGGTTTACAAAAAAAAGCTCGTCACCTATTTAGTTAAAACGTTCGATGGTAGTAGAGTGATAAGATATATGTATAGAAATAAGAAAAGTGTGAGGTTTCAAATCCTAGTCAAGGACAAATCGTAACACGTAATACTTAAATCGTTTGATATTCCACAGTGAAAAAGCTTGCCCAAAAGCTGCTTGACAGTGGTATTGTTGAGACCGGCTGTGACGCAGGCTGTCATGCCCTCGCTGGGCCTCTCGGAATCTTCTGTGGACCGGCTTGTAAAGAGTAAGTACTGGTATAAGGGGCTTTACCGTCGCCCTGGATAAAATGTCCCCCTCTTGTATGCTTCTACCCATTGACCTAACCCAAAACCTAACATTAAAACTAACCCTAACCTTAACACTAACCGGCTGTGATGCCATCGCTGGACCTCTATCTTTCCTCTGTTTACCGACATCGTAGGTGTAAGTATCCGTCATTAGTTTTAATACCCATTTAGTACTGTATATTCTAGAACGCTAGTGATGCTTTGATGGATATGATATATATTATCGATATGTTAGTGTTACATCATAATTCTAATCATGGGTTATAGTTAGCTCCGTGCTCTAATAAACTTGGGCCGTAAGTCATTCTATTTCATGTCTAATTGAACTTGAACCTAAATACCCAACTTGAAAGGCATCTTTCCGATATTGGCATGACGTCGCCTACGTTTTTCTTACCTCATCTAATATTGCCCATCTTTACGTGATCAGGTTTGTCGAATGGCCGACTCCAATATCACGGATTGAGAGAATATGCTGTCTGATAGGTACGGCAGGCCGCTATAGCATTTATTCACTCACGTCGCAGATGGGTAGTAGTTTTGCACATGCAGATAGATTGCGACGCATGTAAAACCGTTTTGACGCATTCTACACCTAGATAGAGACATTCTGTACACAGATTGGAAGGTTTGCTACATTTTTGCACTCATATGAAACTTGACATATGTGTAGTTCACATATCTTTACGAACAGTATATCCAGTCCTCTTTGAACAGATTGACAAGGGCATTTGTTGTCTTTCTAGGGCAGAGAAACTGTTACATGGCAGGTAGCGTTTCATTCTCCCTGATGGTAAGTAAAATTATATTTGATAATAAAAATTCTCGGTTGGAGAATTCACTGATGAGAACCGAAGTTCTTCTTTTGAGAATTTTTGAGCTTTTAAGTATGCATGGATACGAGTCTACCGAGGCTGCAAGACTTGTCTCGAATAAGTTCGCTTCGTAAAATAATACTCTTGGGAACACGGTGACATCATACACTTGGGAACAAGGTGACACCGTACTCTTGTGAACAAGGTGAGACTACTGTTGAGAGCAATGTGACAGCGTACTCTTGGGAACAAGGTGACACCGTACACTTGGGGGAAAAGGTGACACCGTACTTTTGGGAATAAGGCGGACAGAAGTTTCGTACTTCAACTCATGGAACCAGCTACAAATTCTACATTGTATGGTTTAAACATCGTGAGTGTTCAGTACAGTTTTGGTACGTTACTGCCAGGGATCAAAACCAAGCACATCTTTCATGGAGAACTGCATTTACCTAATCGAATCCACTATAGAGGAATAAATAGGAAAGCGACTGTATTCGAAGCCAGCATGTCGTCATAAACATTGTTATACTATCTGGGGATTTGTCTGCCGGAACCAAAATAAATCAAGTCAGCAAGAACTTACAAAATGATATCGGTCAAAGTTTGCTTTATTAGATCTGAATAGCATTTTAGTTGCGGAAATTAGCAACAACATTTTAACTAGATCTATAGCCAGTAAGCTAGTACACACGTAAGTTCCCCGTCGGTGAAAACATTGTGACCGGAGCGGTATGGTACCGTAGCGGTGACTACGTCGTCATCATAACGGTACCGTGGCGGTACCGGAGCGGACACACAACCACCGTCGGACCGCTCCGGTACCGCTATGGTACCGTTACGGTGAAGACATAGTCACCGCTACGGTACCATACCGCTCCGGTCACAATGTTTTCACCGGTGGGGAACTTACGTGTGTACGATATCATTTGTAATGAGGACTATCTTGTAGTCAGCCTTCAGATGTATCTTATCGGCTCTCTATAACTTTGTCCCTCCTTTGTTTCGACCACGTACCGCAATGATCTCGCAAGCGACAGCTCCCAAGTTCGATCCACGTCGAAGTCTGGGTTGTTATTGAATAGCTTCGGTAGCAGTCTTGAAAAATTACAATATCTCACAGCTGACTTACAGCAGCGCTCTGAAACCTCATAGCATCATTGAGATTCTTCTAGTTGTATGTATGATTGTGTTTGGAAAATATCAGCCTGAAAAATAATTTTAACTTTGTCAAGTTTGTCTTTGGTTCACCAAATCTCAGTTTCGGAAATTGTTATATTCAAATAGCTCTATGGAGAATAAAAATGAAACAGTACGTTGTCCAGTTGACAGTGATATTCACAATTTCTATTTAAGGTAAAGTGTTGTCAACATTGGAACTTCCCATATCATATAGATGTGCTCTATTACGCGCAATAGTATTTGCTGGAAAAATAATTTTTTAAATATAACTTCCATGTGAACAATATAACTGGTCTCATATGTGTTATTGGAATCTTTTATTTCCCAAAATTGAGATCCGATGCACCAAATATTTACGAAATTGACAAAAAAATTGTAAATTACACTGTAAGGAGAAAGAATTTCGAACTATCTCTTTTGGGAGTTTATTCGTCAATTTCGTAGTTCAAGCTACCGATATTGGTTGTTCAAAGACGAGCTTTTGAAGTACTGCCGATAACTGACGATTCTGTTGTTCGAACTACCAAACACTGTATTTCAAACATCAGTATTTCGAACCATCGGATATAGAATTTGGGACTACAGATGAAGTAGTTGTAATATCAAGTTTGGTTTTTCAAACTTCTAGTAAAAGGTCGCGGAGCTAAGTTGGGGCGATTTACACTAAAAACTAGTATGACCTTGGCGTGTGTATGGAGGGGCGATGGATGAACAGTTCCTATACATAATAGGTTGTGTAAACACATGGCCAGGGAGGGGTGAATTTTTCCTAATAGATGGGGTTTGTTTGATTCCTAAGTTTGAACTACCAGCATTGGCATACCGGTAGTATGTAATGCCCAAATTGACCCCCAGACTACCACAACCGGATAGTCGACAACAAAGTGATAATTGAGTAATGTATTCGATTAACCCGTGGTCTTGAAATTCTCAATCTAGCCGCTGGGGAGAAAAGTTTGAAGGACTGCCAGTTATGACATTTCGAGATGAGGAGATAAATCTGCGGCATTATATTACGGTCCCGCCAAATGGACTTGCGGTCCTATCTTTCCTCTGCGATGGGGATGATTTACTTAGGAACGCCAAGCACAATGTACCAGCGAATCGAAAAAATCATGTGAAGGCCTTTGAGATTGCGCTGTCTGTGGTTTAGTTCCCAGTAAAAGAACCTTCACTAAGGAAGGATTACTATACAATGTGATAGATATTGAACTTTCGGGTAGCATCCAGAAAGTTGAAAATATATACTACTTTCTGACTACGTGCTGATATGCTGTTCAGAGAGTACAGCTGCTCCTCGTTTATGTTGAATGAGCCACTATGACATCTGAACTGCTTAAGTGGGATTTTGAACTACCGGAACTAATTACAAAGTACTAATTGTGGTTCAACAGACGAGATATGGTAGTTTGGAATACTTATTTGATCGGAATACATCAGGAGTATTTAGAACTACCACCTTTTGTGGTATTTCGAACCACCAAAAGTGGATGCAGGCCAGTTGCAATCGAGTTTGGTCGTCAATTTTTTTCCTTTTGGCAGTATAGTTCATAGAAACCTTTTGCAATTGAAGCGATGACATTTTTTTGGTCATTTAGAAAATGAACGTATAACAGTATTCGGGACTCGACCAATTCTTAGTACTAGAATCTGCGCGATCCCAAACTAAAGAATATACTGATAAATGAAGTAAAACATACAGTCAGAAGACCCTAATAATACATATTAGATGTCTTGTAAGTCAATTGAGTTGTATAGGATCAGCAGTGCATCATGGGATATCTTGATTGGTCAATTCAAATTTTCAAATCCAATCCGGGATTTTCATTGGCAAGTGGAGAAAATTGGAAGAAATTCCAGCCAATCAAAGAGTTTCTGTTAATGTTCATTGTGAGATATTGTATTTTTGCAGACTGCTATCAAAGCTATCACAAAAACGATTGTACACATAGTCCGACATGCAGCCCTTACGATATAGTTATAATCTTGATGTGTATTGAATGTAATACATTCAAGAAATTTCAAGAAATATAAGAATTATAAAATATCTTTAGGAGCTGCATGTCGGACTATGGTACACTTGGGTTTGACCTAAAATGCACCGCATCACATGTCTCTCATGTATGTTTTTGTATGGCGATGGTGATATCAACAGCCTCCGTACATTCATATACGTACCTTCATATCGGTACAATCCGGGTATACCCAGATATAATGAACATGGATACAAAAGCTCAGCGAAGAAAGACGATGGTATCTTCGTACGCATCCGTTTCCCCATGTATCAAAACACCCTGTTAAATGAGAGCGTGGCTGAAATGATAGTTTGTACAAGTGACTGACGTGTCCTCGAAAAACAGTCAAATATCAATAAGAAGCAGACTGCATGGTGCCGCAACTTCTTCTATCATATCCTGTGTAATCGTGTTAACTCGGCAAAGATTTTGTATACATGTTTTTATTTATTTCACATATAAGCAAAAATAGAATTTTCACTCCAAACGAGAGATCCTGAAGGATCTTGGCGCCCACCATTGTCCGATAATTGTAAGCTAATGACAAGAGGATCTTTTTGTCCATTGTTACTAAGAACAAACGAATGATTTGTAATTTTGTTTGCATAATTTCGAATTTGAGCGAAAAAGATCGAAAAAGGGACATTGGAAAACACCAAGATATTATCTTTCTAAGTTTCAGGAGTTTCAAAATTTCTAGAAACTGTACTTTATGTCGGTTGTTATAGTACAAGTGAAATGAGCAAAGTTAGTCTGAAAGTGAATGTCCAGAGGATCCTTCATCTTCGTTTTCTAGTATTTTTTTTTGCATGTGTCATCATTGGGTACTGGAAGCGAAGACAAATCTCTTTGACACTTTCGCATGAGCTATGAAACATACTTAAGATTTTATAATGAGGAACGAATGCTATTTCTGTTGTGTTTACTGGGCTAGTTTGAGTTATCTCTTTTAAGATACCATGCTCGAAAATAGTAAGATGGTACAAAACTTAATACTGAAGGGATCCTGTCTGTGCAGTAATGTTGAAACTTTGAAAGTGTCTGAATCCTGATTATCTCTCTTGAATCGAAACACGCAGTAGTCTACAGTTGTCGAGTTGTGACGTTGTGTCACAAGAGTGACGTCCCTTCGTGTAGCCGACCCATCGGCAGACGAAACGATGGGGCAGTTCATTTGCAATGGCATGGACTAAAGTAAACTGATTTAAAATTTGAAGAAATACATTTTAATTCGGAATCATTTGAACTCCTTGATATAGAAGGTGAAGGTATGGATATTTTCTATAGTCAATATATAGAATATGTCCCACCGTTTGATCCGTCTACTCTTGTGATGCAACGTCACAACTCTGAAATTACAACACATATAAGGGAAGTGGGAAGAGGTGCCGACATACTGACTGCGTCACATGACTTCACAGTATAGTCTTCTGGTTAACCCATTCTAAAACACATACCAAGAATCTAATGATTCGTGATATGTGTTGTATCTCAGGTACGCTTTTATTGTATCTGTTCATGTGGCAACTTGGATGATATGACCACACGGCCCCTAGCACCGGCATAAGCGGTATTAGATACAAATCTAGAGAGCTATGATGGAAATGCTCTGACAACTCGTATACTGGTAATTGGTGAGCTGTTTCGCTGTGACAACTCGTACATTGGAGATTGGTGAGCTGTATCGTCGTCAGATGTAATGACGGCATTTAACACAAAAGACTAGTCTGTAAGGCCCGATGTCGACCCAGCATCAACTTCCCACAAATGCCAACATATATCAAAGACCAAAAGGCCTGTACAGGGGCGGGCCTCGGGGACGAAACGTCCACCAGCAGAATCTCGCCATATACAGGAAAAAATTACAACACATATAAGGGAAGTGGGAAGAGGTGCCGACATACTGACTGCGTCACATGACTTCACAGAATAGTCTTCTGGTTAACCCATTCTAAAGCACATACCAAGAATCTAACGATTCGTGATATGTGTTGTATCTCAGGTACGCTTTTATTGTACCTGTTCATGTGGCAACTTGGATGATATGACCACACGGCCCCTAGCACCGGCATAAGCGGTATTAGATACAAATCTCGAGAGCTATGATGGAAATGCTCTGACAACTCGTATACTGGTAATTGGTGAGCTGTTTCGCTGTGACATACATTGGAGATTGGTGAGCTGTATCGTCGTCAGATGTAAATGACGGCATTTAAAACAAAATACTAGTCTGTAAGGCCCGATGTCGACCCAGCATCAACTTCCCACAAATGTCAACATATATCAAAGACCAAAAGGTCTGTACAGGGGGCGGGCCTCGGGGACGAAACGTCCACCAGTAGAATCTCGCCATATACAGGAAAAAATTACAACACATATACGGGAAGTGGGAAGAGATGCCAACATACTGACTGCGTCACATGACTTCACAGAATAATCTTCTGGTTAACCCATTCTAAAGCACATACCAAGAATCTAACGATTCATGATATGTGTTGTATCTCAGGTATGCTTTTATTGTACCTGTTCATGTGGCAACTTGGATGATATGACCACACGGGCCCTAGCACCGGCATAAGCGGTATTAGATACAAATCTAGAGAGCTATGATGGAAATGCTCTGACAATTCGTATACTGGTAATTGGTGAGCTGTGTCGCTGTGACATACATTGGAGATTGGTGAGCTGTATCGTCGTCAGATGTAAATGACGGCATTTAACACAAACGACTAGTCTGTAAGGCCCGATGTCGACCCAGCATCAACTTCCCACAAATGCCAACATATATCAAAGACCAAAAGGTCTGTACAGGGGGCGGGCCTCGGGGACGAAACGTCCACCAACAGAATCTCGCCATATACAGGTAAAAATTACAACACATATAAGGGAAGTGGGAAGAGGTGCCGATATACTGACTGCGTCACATGACTTCACAGAATAGTCTTCTGGTAAACCTATTCTAAAGCACATACCAAGAATCTAACGATTCGTGATATGTGTTGTATCTCAGGTACGCTTTTATTGTACCTGTTCATGTGGCAACTTGGATGATATGACCAAACGGCCCCTAGCACCGGCATAAGCGGTATTGGGATGGGATGGCCCCCTGGTGACCATATTGGATCTTGAAATCGGACCAGGAAAGGTATCTTGCACAAATAGACCACAAGGGGAACCTGTGTACCAAATTTGACAAAGATCATAAAGGTTCATGGGGAAATCCAAGATGGCTGCCTGATGGCCACACTGGATTTTCGAATCGGACCGAAAAGGTATCTTGCACAACTAGACCCCATGGGGAACCTGTGTACCAAATTTGAGAAAGATCCATGCAGTACTTCCTGGGAAATCACGATAACAAAGGTTCGTAGGGAAATTCAAGATGGCTGCCTGCTGGCCATATTGGATTTTCGAATCGGACCAGAAAAGGTAACTTGCACAACTAGACCCCAAGAGGAACCTGTGTACCAAATTTGAGAAATATCCATGCAGCAGTTCCTGAGAAATGACGATAAAGGTTCATGGGGAAATCCAAGATGGCTGCCTGGTGGCCATATTGGATTTTCGAATCGGACCGAAGAACGTTTCTTGCACAACTAGACCCCAAAAGGAACCTGTGTACCAAATTTGAGAAAGATCCATGCAGTACTTCCTGAGAAATCACGATAACAAAGGTTCATGGGAAAATCCGCCGCCTTGTGACCATATTGGATTTTCGAATCGAACCAGAAAAGGTATCTTGCACAACTAGACTCCAAGAGGAACCTGTGTACCAAATCTGAGAAAGATCCATGCAGCAGTTCCTGAGAAATCACGATAACAAAGGTTCATGGGGAAATCCAAGATGGCGGCCTGGTGGCCATATTGGATTTTCGAATCGGACCGAAAAAGGTATCTTGCACAACTAGACCCCATGGGGAACCTGTGTACCAAATTTGAGAAAGATCCATGGAGTACTTCCTGAGAAATCACGATAACAAAGATTCATGGGGAAATCCAAGATGGCTGCCTGGTGGCCATATTGGATTTTCGAATAGGACCAGAAAAGGTATCTTGCACAACTAGACCCCAAGGGGAACCTGTGTACCAAATTTGAGAAATATCCATGCGGCAGTTCCTGAGAAATCACGATAAAGGTTCATGGGGAAATCCAAGATGGCTGCCTGGTGGCCATATTGGATTTTCGAATCGGACCGAAGAACGTTTCTTGCACAACTAGATCCCAAAAGGAACCTGTGTACCAAATTTGAGAAAGATCCATGCAGTACTTCCTGAGAAATCACGATAACAAAGGTTCATGGGAAAATCCGCCGCCTTGTGGCCATATTGGATTTTCGAATCGAACCAGAAAAGGTATCTTGCACAACTAGACTCCAAGAGGAACCTGTGTACCAAATTTGAGAAAGATCCATGCAGCAGTTCCTGAGAAATCACGATAACAAAGGCTCATGGGGAAATCCAAGATGGCGGCCTGGTGGCCATATTGGATTTTCGAATCGGACCGAAAAAGGTATCTTGCACAACTAGACCCCATGGGGAACCTGTGTACCAAATTTGAGAAAGATCCATGGAGTACTTCCTGAGAAATCACGATAACAAAGGTTCATGGGGAAATCCAAGATGGCTGCCTGGTGGCCATATTAAATTTTCGAATCGGGCCGAAGAAGGTTCCTTGCACAACTAGATCACTAAAGGAACCTGTGTACCAAATTTGAGAAAGATCCATGCAGCAGTTCCTGAGAAATCACGATAACAAAGCTTCATGGAGAAATCCAAGATGGCGGTCTGGTGGCCATATTGGATTTTCGAATCGGACCGAAAAAGGTATCTTGCACAACTAGACTCCTAAAGGAAGCTGTGTACCATATTTGAGAAAGATCCATGCAGCAGTTCCTGAGAAATCGCGATAACAAGGTTTCATGGGTAAATCCAAGATGGCCGCCTTGTGGCCATATTGGATTTCCGAATCGGACCGAAGAAGGTTCCTTGCACAACTAGACCCCAAAAGGAACCTGTGTACCAAATTTGAGAAAGATCCATGCAGTACTTCCTGAGAAATCACGATAACAAAGGTTCATGGGAAAATCCAAGATGGCTGGCTGGTGGCCATATTGGATTTTCGAACCGGACCAGTAAAGGGATCTTGCACAACTAGACCCCAAGGGGAACCTGTGTACCACATTTGAGAAAGATCCATGCAGTAGTTCCTGAGAAATCGCGATAACAAGGTTTCATGGGTAAATCCAAGATGGCCGCCTTGTGGCCATATTGGATTTTTGAATCGGACCAGAAAAGATATCTTGCACAACTAGACCCCATGGGGAACCTGTGTACCAAATTCGAGAAAGATCCATGCAGTACTTCCTGGGAAATCACGATAACAAAGGTTCATGGGAAAATCCAAGATGGCTGCCTGGTGGCCATATTGGATTTTCGAATCGGACCAGAAAAGGTATGTTGCACAACTAAACCTCAAGGGGAAGCTGTGTACCAAATTTGAGAGAGATCCATGCAGTACTTGCTGAGAAATCACGATAACAAAGGTTCATGGGGAAATCCAAGATGGCTGCCTGGTGGCTATATTGGATTTCCGAATCGGACCAGAAAAGGTATCTTGCACAACTAGACCCCAAGGGGAACCTGTGTACCAAGTTTGAGAAAGATCCATTCAGCAGTTCCTGAGAAATCGCGATAACAAGGTTTCATGGGGAAGATGGTCGCCTTGTGGCCATATTGGATTTTCGAATCGAACCAGAAAAGGTATCTTGCACAACTAGACCCCAAGGGGAACTTGTGTACCACATTTGAGAAAGATCCGTGAAGCAGTTCCTGAGAAATCGCGATAACAAGGTTTCATGGTGAAATCCAAGATGGCCGCCTTTTTACCATATATCAAAGGTTCATGGGGAAATCCAAGATGGCTGCCTGGTGGCCATATTGGATTTTGGAATCGGACCGAAAAGGGTATCTTGCACAACTAGACCCCATGGAGAACCTGTGTACCAAATTTGACAAAGATCCATGCAGTACTTCCTGAGAAATCACGATAACAAAGGTTCATGGGGAAATCCAAGAAGGCTGCCTGGTGGCCATATTGGATTTTCGAATCGGACCAGAAAAGTTATCTTGCACAACTAGACCTCAAGGGGAACCTGTGTACCAAATTTAAGAAAGATCCATGCAGTAGTTCCTGAGAAATCGGACCGAAAATGGTATCTTGCACAAGTAGACCACAAGGGGAACCTGTGTACCAAATTTGACAAAGATCCATGCAGTACTTCTTGAGAAATCACGATAAAGGTTCATGGGGAAATCCAAGATGGCTGCCTGGTGGCCATATTGGATTTTCGAATCGGACCAGAAAAGGTATCTTGCACAACTAGACCCCAAAGGGAACCTGTGTACCAAATTTGAGAAATATCCATGCAGAAGTTCCTGAGAAATCGAGATAACAAGGTTTCAATGGGAAATCCAAGATGGCTGCCTGGTGGCCATATTGGATTTTCGAATCGGACCATAAAAGGTATCTTGCACAACTAGACCCCAAGGGGAACCTGTGTACCAAATTTGAGAAAGATCCATGCAGTAGTTCCTGAGAAATCGCGATAACAAGGTTTCATGGGGAAATCCAAGATGGCCGCCTTGTGGCCATATTGGATTTTCGAATCGGACCAGAAAGGGTATCTTGCACAACTAGACCCGATGGGGAACCTGTGTGCCAAATTTGAGAAAGATCCATGCAGTAGTTCCTGAGAAATCGCGATAACAAGGTTTCATGGGGAAATCCAAGATGGCTGCCTGGTGGCCATATTGGTTTTCGAATCGGACCAAAAAAGGTATCTTGCACAACTAGACCCCAAGGGGAACCTGTGTACCAAATTTGAGAAAGATCCATGCAGTACTTCCTGAGAAATCACGATAACAAAGGTTCATGGGAAAATCCGCCGCCTTGTGGCCATATTGGATTTTCGAATCGAACCAGAAAAGGTATCTTGCACAACTAGACTCCAAGAGGAACCTGTGTACCAAATCTGAGAAAGATCCATGCAGCAGTTCCTGAGAAATCACGATAACAAAGGTTCATGGGGAAATCCAAGATGGCGGCCTGGTGGCCATATTGGATTTTCGAATCGGACCGAAAAAGGTATCTTGCACAACTAGACCCCATGGGGAACCTGTGTACCAAATTTGAGAAAGATCCATGGAGTACTTCCTGAGAAATCACGATAACAAAGATTCATGGGGAAATCCAAGATGGCTGCCTGGTGGCCATATTGGATTTTCGAATAGGACCAGAAAAGGTATCTTGCACAACTAGACCCCAAGGGGAACCTGTGTACCAAATTTGAGAAATATCCATGCGGCAGTTCCTGAGAAATCACGATAAAGGTTCATGGGGAAATCCAAGATGGCTGCCTGGTGGCCATATTGGATTTTCGAATCGGACCGAAGAACGTTTCTTGCACAACTAGATCCCAAAAGGAACCTGTGTACCAAATTTGAGAAAGATCCATGCAGTACTTCCTGAGAAATCACGATAACAAAGGTTCATGGGAAAATCCGCCGCCTTGTGGCCATATTGGATTTTCGAATCGAACCAGAAAAGGTATCTTGCACAACTAGACTCCAAGAGGAACCTGTGTACCAAATTTGAGAAAGATCCATGCAGCAGTTCCTGAGAAATCACGATAACAAAGGCTCATGGGGAAATCCAAGATGGCGGCCTGGTGGCCATATTGGATTTTCGAATCGGACCGAAAAAGGTATCTTGCACAACTAGACCCCATGGGGAACCTGTGTACCAAATTTGAGAAAGATCCATGGAGTACTTCCTGAGAAATCACGATAACAAAGGTTCATGGGGAAATCCAAGATGGCTGCCTGGTGGCCATATGAAATTTTCGAATCGGGCCGAAGAAGGTTCCTTGCACAACTAGATCACTAAAGGAACCTGTGTACCAAATTTGAGAAAGATCCATGCAGCAGTTCCTGAGAAATCACGATAACAAAGCTTCATGGAGAAATCCAAGATGGCGGTCTGGTGGCCATATTGGATTTTCGAATCGGACCGAAAAAGGTATCTTGCACAACTAGACTCCTAAAGGAAGCTGTGTACCATATTTGAGAAAGATCCATGCAGCAGTTCCTGAGAAATCGCGATAACAAGGTTTCATGGGTAAATCCAAGATGGCCGCCTTGTGGCCATATTGGATTTCCGAATCGGACCGAAGAAGGTTCCTTGCACAACTAGACCCCAAAAGGAACCTGTGTACCAAATTTGAGAAAGATCAATGCAGTACTTCCTGAGAAATCACGATAACAAAGGTTCATGGGAAAATCCAAGATGGCTGCCTGGTGGCCATATTGGATTTTCGAACCGGACCAGTAAAGGGATCTTGCACAACTAGACCCCAAGGGGAACCTGTGTACCACATTTGAGAAAGATCCATGCAGTAGTTCCTGAGAAATCGCGATAACAAGGTTTCATGGGTAAATCCAAGATGGCGTCCTTGTGGCCATATTGGATTTTTGAATCGGACCAGAAAAGATATCTTGCACAACTAGACCCCATGGGGAACCTGTGTACCAAATTCGAGAAAGATCCATGCAGTACTTCCTGAGAAATCACGATAACAAAGGTTCATGGGAAAATCCAAGATGGCTGCCTGGTGGCCATATTGGATTTTCGAATCGGACCAGAAAAGGTATGTTGCACAACTAAACCTCAAGGGGAAGCTGTGTACCAAATTTGAGAGAGATCCATGCAGTACTTGCTGAGAAATCACGATAACAAAGGTTCATGGGGAAATCCAAGATGGCTGCCTGGTGGCTATATTGGATTTCCGAATCGGACCAGAAAAGGTATCTTGCACAACTAGACCCCAAGGGGAACCTGTGTGCCAAGTTTGAGAAAGATCCATTCAGCAGTTCCTGAGAAATCGCGATAACAAGGTTTCATGGGGAAGATGGTCGCCTTGTGGCCATATTGGATTTTCGAATCGAACCAGAAAAGGTATCTTGCACAACTAGACCCCAAGGGGAACTTGTGTACCACATTTGAGAAAGATCCGTGAAGCAGTTCCTGAGAAATCGCGATAACAAGGTTTCATGGTGAAATCCAAGATGGCCGCCTTGTTACCATATATCAAAGGTTCATGGGGAAATCCAAGATGGCTGCCTGGTGGCCATATTGGATTTTGGAATCGGACCGAAAAGGGTATCTTGCACAACTAGACCCCATGGAGAACCTGTGTACCAAATTTGACAAAGATCCATGCAGTACTTCCTGAGAAATCACGATAACAAAGGTTCATGGGGAAATCCAAGAAGGCTGCCTGGTGGCCATATTGGATTTTCGAATCGGACCAGAAAAGTTATCTTGCACAACTAGACCTCAAGGGGAACCTGTGTACCAAATTTAAGAAAGATCCATGCAGTAGTTCCTGAGAAATCGGACCGAAAATGGTATCTTGCACAAGTAGACCACAAGGGGAACCTGTGTACCAAATTTGACAAAGATCCATGCAGTACTTCTTGAGAAATCACGATAAAGGTTCATGGGGAAATCCAAGATGGCTGCCTGGTGGCCATATTGGATTTTCGAATCGGACCAGAAAAGGTATCTTGCACAACTAGACCCCAAGAGGAACCTGTGTACAAAATTTGAGAAATATCCATGCAGGAGTTCCTGAGAAATCACGATAAAGGTTAATGGGGAAATCCAAGATGGCTGCCTGGTGGCCATATTGGATTTTCGAATCGGACCGAAGAAGGTTTCTTGCACAACTAGACCCCAAAAGGAACCTGTGTACCAAATTTGAGAAAGATCCATGCAGTACTTCGTGAGAAATAACGATAACAAAGGTTCATGGGAAAATCCAAGGTGGCTGCCTGTTGGCCAAATTGGGTTCTCGAATCGGACCAGAAAGGGTATCTTGCAAAACTAGACCCCAAGGGGAACCTGTCTACCAAATTTGAGAAAGATCCATGCAGTAGTTCCTCAGAAATCGCGATAACAAGGTTTCATGGGGCAAATCCAAGATGGCCGCCTTGTGGCCATATTGGATTTTCGAATCGAACCAGAAAAGGTATCTTGCACAACTAGACCCCAAGAGGAACCTGTGTACCAAATTTGAGAAAGATCCATGCAGCAGTTCCTGAGAAATCACGATAACAAAGGTTCATGGGGAAATCCAAGATGGCGGACTGGTGGCCATATTGGATTTTCGAATCGGACCGAAAAAGATATCTTGCGCAACTAGACCCCATGGGAAATCTGTGTACTAAATTTGAGAAAGATCGATGAAGTACTTCCTGAGAAATCACGATAACAAAGGTTCATGGGGAAATCCAAGATGGCTGCCTGGTGGCCATATTGGATTTTCGAATCGGACCAGAAAAGATATCTTGCACAACTAGACCCCAAGGGGAACCTGTGTACCACATTTGAGAAAGATCCATGCAGTAGTTCCTGAGAAATCGCGATAACAAGGTTTCATGGGGAAATCAAAGATGACCGCCTTGTGGCCATATTGGATTTTTGAATCGGACCAGAAAAGGTATCTTGCACAACTAGACCCCGAGAGGAACCTGTGTACCAAATTTGAGAAAGATCCATGCAGCAGTTCCTGAGAAATCGCGATAACAATGTTTCATGGGGAAATCCAAGATGGCCGCCTTGTGGGCATATTGGATTTTCGAATCGAACCAGAAAAGGTATCTTGCACAACTAGACCCCAAGGGGAACCTGTGTACCACATTTGAGAAAGATCCATGAAGTAGTTCCTGAGAAATCGCGATAACAAGGTTTCATGGGGAAATCCAAGATGGCCGCCTTGCGACCTTATTGGATTTTCGAATCGGACCAGAAAAGGTATCTTGCACAACTAGACCCCAAAAGGAACCTGTGTACAAAATTTGAGAAAGATCCATGCAGCAGTTCCTGAGAAATCACGATAACAAAGGTTCATGGGGAAATCCAAGATGGCTGCCTGGTGGCCATATTGGATTATGGAATCGGACCGAAAAAGGTATCTTGCACAACTAGACCTCAAGGGGAACCTGTGTACCAAATTTGAGAAAGATCCATGCAGTCGTTTCTGAGAAATGACGATAACAAGGTTTCATGGGGAAATCCAAGATGGCCGCCTTGTGGCCATATTGGATTTGCGAATCGGACCAGAAAAGGTATCTTGCACAGCTGGACCCCAAGAGGAATCTGCGTACCAAATTTGAGAAAGATCCATGCAGCAGTTCCTGAGACATCACGATAACAAGGTTTCATGGGGAAATCCAAGATGGCCACCTTCTGGCCATATTCGATTTTCGAATCGGACCAGAAAAGGTATCTTGCACAACTAGACCCCAAGGGGAACCTGTGTACCAAATTTGAGAAAGATCCATGCAGTAGGTCCTGAGAAATCGCGATAACAAGAATTGTTTACGGACGGACGACGGACGGACGACAGACCACGGACAAAAAGCGATTTGAACAGCCCACCATCTGGTGATGGTGGGCTAAAAATGATCTTTGAAAGTTTTCCTGTAGTTTGCTAATAATGTAATATAATAACATACACTCGAATAATGCAGGCTAAAAACCCTCGAGATTTATATAGCGGCTTACGCAATTGGAATATCTGTAACCATTGCACCAGAGTTTACTTAAATTGGTGCTGTTACTTAAACTGACTTAGGTGACGTAGATCGTCGATTTCTCCATATGCTTTCGCATATATGCTCATACTTAAATTCTACATGTCGCATTAAGATTCTACTCAGAGAATAATATGCAATGTATATTGTTATATTTTTCAGGGCGCAGGAACGATTTACGGGTGGATGAGTTCATTTGTATTACGAACTGGTTTACGAAAATAAACTCTTTGGTATAAAAGATGTTTTGTGTCCCCTTACTATTAAATTTCGGGTCAGATGGCTACAAGACACAGGTGGAACCAGCAATTGAACCAACCAATATGGTTCCATATATTGATAAGAAATTCACATGGAACCTAATAGATTTTTATATATTCCAGTTTTAAACATTTGATTGGTCAATTTGCTCAAATCTCGAATTTTCATTGGCCTATGACAATCATAGAGGTTCACTGCACCTAAATGTGGTTCTAAATATGACCATTTTGGTCCTATATTTGGTTCCATCTGTAAAACACCAGCTCATCTTAAAGTGAAAAATTTATCGATGTTTTGAGATGATAATAAGAAATACATTTTCCACTGAAATATTCCGTAATTTGAGGGAATCTAGATTGGAAGGAATACATTATCTGAGAAGCGTATATAGAATTCAGCCTACGGTAATAAACACCCTAACAACGACTCGAGAATTTACAATTCAAAATACATTTCAAACACGAAAACGTTATTTTTGTATTTATAATCTATACCAATTTATGGTATGTATTCTCTATTCGGGCCATAATTTAAACGTCGCTTGCATCGCGGTGCTTGCTATGCATGTGGTTCTATATATCTATTATTATAAAGGCGACTTTGTTAATCAGACGGCTTCCTTCGCGAGAGAACGGCTTAACACACAAGGGTGCATTACGCCTCATCTGAAATCTCTCACAGCTGGGAGTGTCATAGGGATATTCAGCAAGCGTGCCGGACGCCCAGTGGAGACCAAAATTCGATTTATTACCTGCCCAGTAAGGACTAGAATTCCTTGGCTCAAAGCTTACTGGTCGGTCAAACGGATGACTGACAAAAAAAATCAGGTGTTGGGGGTCTGAGGGAGCAGACCGTTCATACTAGATATGAGAGTATCAGCAGCAAGACTCTGGATGTGAGTGATGGGCGAAAGGAGAAGAATCTAGCTCAGAAAGTGCACGCTACGCGGGCACATACGACAGATCATTTCAAATATGTGCAGGAAACGATGTTGTGTACATACTTGTTGAGGTTGTATGTGTTATGCCCGGGTTAAAGAGATACAATCATGCAGAACCCACATTCAGTAGGAAGCTAAGAAATTGTATTTTTCTACGTTATACGTATGTATATTTGATAGACCATTTAATGTTAAGAGGGAGAGTAATTGCTGAAGCGGTATGTAGAATCCTTCGGGTATGTAAGTATAAGAATCAGATTGGACATTCAGTATCTAGCCATGGTCCAAATTTTGTTTCCATACGTTTCAACTATATATACGGCAAAATATGACGGGTGGGGAAATTTCTTGCTTATTTTAGTATAATTCACTGTAAGGAACGATACGTTGACCAGTTTGTAATAGCGAAGAGGAGGGAATGTAAAATATGCGATTTCCACTGGACTTGATGCCGTATCTCACATCATTTCATTTTTATTCTCCATTGACTGGATTTCACAAGAGCAGGCATGGTTCACTTTTCGTTTCGTTTATTAGGTGCCTGCGTTCCAACTTACCGGCCAGTCGCGAGCCATCGATGCAAGCGACAGACTGAAATCTTGACAATAGGGCCAGCGTCAATCTGATTAAAAACAGATCCACGTTCGGAAACGTCGTGAAAAATATGTTACTAATATCCTATTCCATTATTCAAAGTATATGGACAAATATATTAATTATCGATAGTATGGACCTGTTACTCAGTAAATGCGATAAATACCTAGTCTGCACCTTTGTCTGCTCCATGGGTAGAGCAAGTGCAGTCGGTGAGATATATTGAAGTACAGGTTCGTACGGAGTGGATATATTGCTACCGCTCCAGGAAAAAGTGGGCGTGACCGCAAGCACTGGGCTCGCGGCGCGACTGAACTGAACGGAGATTGCCGAATTTGACTGA
Source organism: Hanleya hanleyi (assembly GCA_036873755.1). Taxonomy (NCBI): domain Eukaryota; kingdom Metazoa; phylum Mollusca; class Polyplacophora; order Lepidopleurida; family Hanleyidae; genus Hanleya; species Hanleya hanleyi. Next base: position 62,761 of record JAVTVY010020493.1, read on the forward strand.
AATTGTAAAGGTAGTTGGAAGGACACTAAAATTCAGCGTCTTTGAACGATTTACGGCCCATATTTTATGGATTATTAGAATCTTTGGGTGGTAACATAAAGAATTAGCCTCTAAAGAATAAAATAGAGGTGAAATATAGAGGTAGGCCAATTTCTGTAAAACGTATGCGGATTATCGAGAGGAGGTCGTACGGAAGTGAGCCACCATATCTGATCTATTGTTGACGATACCCCACAGCTAATTAACTGCCAAACTGTGGAGCGAGTGATGAAACTTCACCAGTGAAGAGCTCTGTTCCGTTTGAATTGTAGTCTTCCCTGGACAGACGACAAAACGATAACAATCTGCAAACTGGTGGTCTAACAGGCGCACTGATTGGCTAAATTCGAATGATGACGTCCTCCATTGGAAGCGCTGTGATTGGTTGGTCTATTTTCAGATAACCTCTACAGGGAGGAAGATCTAACTCTCGATAATAGCAGGCCCAGTACTATACAAGCTTCTAGTTCGTAATTCAATATTCAGCCGTCGTCCGTAAAGAATTTCCGCGTCCATAATCCAAGGATCATATAGCAGCATTATCATCCAATTCAAAACGAACAATTATATCACATATAAATCTAGGCTAGTTTCCTGCAAGGGAGAATCAGTCAACAGTTTTCAATGATACCGAGTCCAAGATCCGGTCGTAATTGTTCATATGAACACCATAAGGATCTTGAAGTAAATAGGTTCATACGGCCCCTTGTGCCGGGTTAAACGGCATTACACACCTGCCATGACAAGTAACGCCATAGATCTTGTATGATGCGCTCGTATGTGATAGTTTGCGATATGTGTCGCCAAATTTGACAAATCTTGAGTGGAGGTGCTTGATGGTATAGCCCTGTTTTATAAGTTTGCGCAATAATGTTTTGTAATGTTCTGTTCATTTTAATGGAGATATAGGTCTTAATATGATGTGCCGTTTCCTTCAAATCTAGTGAAGCTGGATATATATCCTTCACTGCGTCGTTTATGTGGTGATTATCCACAGCGAGAAGATCGTCTAAATAGCGTTTTGGTGACTGAGAAGGAAAAGGCTTATAACTGGTCGGTTTCTAAAGCGCCTGCATTCAGTATAAGAAAATGGGTGCACGATTTGTACCCCTTTGAGTACCTATATGCTGTTCATATATGTTGCCAAATTTCAGAGAGATATTATTAATGAGAAATTCAAGCAACTCTACGAACAAAGAAACCTCCCACGAATGATATCTCTTGGATGTAGAAGAGCTAAAAATGCTTTATGAATCCAGATCCTAATATTAGTAAAGGCCAGAGCATGATGTTATTTTGAACTATTGTTTGGGTTTGATAATTCATGATACTCAGGAGTCACAAAGGAGACACGGGTTCATGCGAAATCGACCAGCTGTTTACAGTACACTCCTTGGACTTCACTTAAGGACGGTTTTATATAATACATTTCTTCAAATATACAACTGTCATTTCCAAAGTTGGATATCATACAGGCGGTTACATACACCAAGGTAAAGCGAAGTTTTCATTTCTATCGTAGTGGTTAATTAACATTCCATTAATAAACGTCCAACTGTTTGCCGATTATCAACGGAAGATGTAATGTCATTTTATGTAGTCCTACCCACAGTTTGTTCAGCAAAACAGTGTAAGCAAACAAGAGAACTGCACTTTCTCGCTTGAGCGAAAGCACCCGTGTCTTGTTGCTCTAACGTCTTTACTGTCACAATTGTCAAAGTTTCAAAATGTTGCACTGAAATAAGCAGATAATATTTATTTGAAATATTCCAGTATAAAGTGGTGGTTTTGGTACAATAGTATGCAAACCTGGTAGAATAACGGAACACGAAGCCGTTTCAACGAAATTATTCCGTAAATGTTTTCATTTCTTTAAATGTGAATTATATATGACAAAATCATCTTTGAATCTCAATGCTCATCAATTAACATGAAATGAGTTATGTCTTTGAGTAGATCTGTCATCACAGCTCCCGGACTAGCGTATCTAATTCCGCTTAAGCCGGCGCTAGGGGCCGTTTGGATACTTCGTAGTCTCCACATGAACAACTGTAATAAAAGCGCGGCTGAGATACTAAGACTACGTCCGAAAATTCACCGTATTCTCGGGTCTGAATGTCAGGTACCCAGGGAAGCTTTCCTGTAGAGTCATATGGTTGTCCTTTATTCACCAGCCGTCGTCAATTTATCCGATCTCTTGCATATGTTTCCAATTTATTACCTGTATATGGTGAGATTCTGCTGGTGGACTGTTAGTCCCCAAGGCCGAGGTGCGCCCTCTGTACATATCATTCGACAAATATATGTAAGTTTATTGTTTTGTTGGAAATTTATGCCGAAAAACGTGGAGCGTTACAAGTTATTTTTTCTGAGTACTCTTGTATTTACCAGGTTTACCCCATGTTGAGGCGTTTACTCAATCAGATGTCTTCGATGCTCATCAATTAACATCAAATGAGATTTCTTTGAGCTGATCTGTAATCTCAGCTCCCGGGTTAGCATATCTAATTTCAATTAAGCCGGTACTTTACAGACTCCACATGGACAGTTACAATAAATACGGGGCTGAGATACTAAGGCTACGTCCGAACATCCACCGTATTCTCGGGTCTGACCTGCAGCGTCATATTGTTGCTCTATAGTCGCCAGGCGTCGTCAAGTTTTCAGTGAGATATGATAAACGTTTATGATACATTTTTGAACGATTTGTAACATGACCCTAAATTGTTCTAAAGGCTACGTTATCCGGATATAAATACCAGTATTTCACATAACTTTTGCTTCATTGAGGCAGAGGTGTTATTTTAATTTACATGGTGTAGAATTTTCGGTCTTTAAGACGACAAGGACTTGTGCGCGATCTTAGATATTATATCGCAAGGTCGTCTGTTGACTCGGGTAATGGTGTCTACATAACCCTTCCAGATAGATTCCAGTTTCGGCTCCGAGATTTCTCGAAGACTTGATAGCCTCGTTAAATGAGACAGGATACAACAACGACGGAATCCATGTCTGCTGAATATTAAGCCGATTTATTGTATATTCATTCCACCTAACTTAGGAATGATCGACGGCATTCGCCAGGCAGACCAACACAGCTTCATTAACATCAGACCATTTGTAAATGTCTTTCAAACTGGAGATGGTACATCTACCATCGTGACATGATGTTGAATTAGTCTGCCTGTACACATCGATCATTTCTGTATATACAATTCTAGTATATTACAGGGTCAAGCTGAATCGTCAAACCTTCAGGACAGTTATGACAATGAAACTGGCTAACTGTCTCATTTTCTAAACACGTACACCAGGTTTTGGGATTCACAAAGTACAAGTCTAGTGCGTTTACTTATCCGCGCCATTAAACCATATAGCTGAATATCGAAGATCGGATCTGACGCCTACTGGAAATATAGTCAAGTAAAATCTCACATAGAAGATAAATGACAATGCTTGACCCTATAGGTCGTTGGATAGGATGTTTGTAATAATAGGCAGCATTCAGAACCAAAAACAATTCCCTCATGCCAATCTGTCAGTCTCTAATATAACATGTACTACATAGCGTATACGAACCGAGAATAAGCTACAGTATGAAAGCTTACTAAATCATGAATTTTCACTCAAGGCGAAATAAACAAAAGTTAGTATAATAAATTTGACGAAAGTATGGTAGCTAAGAAATTCCATATTTCACAGAGATGTTATTTTAATTTACATGGGTTAGTGTAGATGCCAGAAGTGCAAATATGATATTTCCGCCCATGTCTGTGTGAATCACTAATTTGGCAGCGGAAATGACAACATCGTTTCAGTATAATCTAGTTGTTTCTGTTGCCATGTTTAAGAAAATTTCAGTCAGATTTTGCTTAAGCACCAAAATGAGAAAAACGGTATATTACAGTGTTAATATTACAGTATTGAATACAATTGTTTAATGGAATTGAAAGATCGGGGAAGGATTCTTAAGGCTACGGATATCAAGGAAAACTAGAAGACACCACACTTACGGATATTCTAGTTCAATCGGGAAGAACTATCGCTTCTCATAATCGTTGTTTTATTGAAACATTCCAGATCATGAAGCTGTTCTTCCTTATTTTGTGCCTCACTTCACTGGTACTCTCTCTTGACCTTGATATGTGATGCCATCAGTAGTAGAGAAAGCGTTGAATAGCTCCAATACGTATTTAGATGCGTGAAAAGTACACTCTTATACTCTAGTCCATGAGGGGACCCTCAAAATGGGATAATATCTTCTGGGGATTGGAGAAAATTGTGCATGCTTGCTATTTTGAATGCGGGTACCTCATGATTATGGCATGAACTATTAATTCGTATTGAAATTATCATAAGTTTGACTTATTTCATTGCTTGATATTTTTTTTTTCTAAGCTTGCTGAGCATACTTTGAAGATGTGCACCTCCAATTTATATGATAGAATAATGTATTCATATATGTCAAAAATCACCAAAGTTGGTCGTTTTCCTTATCAATTTTACTGTAAATTTGGCAATGCTATATAATAAACTAGTCCCTGAGTTTGGACAAAAGGCCCGTGAAAGTTCTCAGGCTTGCTGAGCAAATTATGGAAGATATCCATTACCCCTTCGGTCATATCTCCTAAACGAGGCCTCACCCAATTACATTCTATATTCTGAATGCTTGCACCAATGAACACTCTAGGGACACATTAATTACGACAGGGGCTGTCTCAACTCCCAGGGAAATGAGCCCCAGCTCATAAACTAAGAATCGCCTTATCCCATACGCTGTCATAGGGATTGAGTGTCTGCGTGACCCCAAATACTTGGGTCAAGTCTATACCGCAAACTAGTGGGTCAAATTCACTAAATCATTCTGATAGTGTAAACTTGTATTATCCAATCTTACATAACTCACATAATTGTACATATATATAACCCACAGCAGGAGGGGAAACCCTCATGGCTCTGCCATCACATAAAATCATCTTTCTCAATCCTAACACAATGGATATCTAATAGCAGGCGAGTCTACAATGGTTCTGCCTCAATATAGAGTGCGCCTCATCAATCTTAACACAGAAGCAGCCTATGCAGTAGGCGAGCTTCCATTTGCTCTACCATCACTTACAAAGGGGCAGTCTATGCAGCCGACGAGTTTCCAATGTCTCTACCATCACAAAGAATCCATTCATCAATCCTAATACAAGGACAAGGTATGCGGCAGACCAGCCTCCAATAACTCTGCTGTCACAAACAATCCTCTTCATCAATATTAACACAAGGGTAGTTGATGCAGTAGGCGAGCCCCAATGCCTCTGCTGTCACATAAAATCCGCTTCATCAATCCTAACCCAAGGGCAATCTATGCAGGAGGCGAGCGTCCAATGGTTCTGTCATCACATATAATCCTATTCATCGACCATAACACAAGGTCATTCTATGCAGCTGACCAGTCTCCAGTGGCTCTGCCATCACATAAAATTCTTTTTATCAATCCTAAAACAAGGACAGTTTATGAAGCTGGTGACTCTCCAATGGCTCTGCCATCACATAGAACCCTCAGTCTCCAATGGCTCTGCCATCACATAAAATCCTGTTTATCAATCCTAAGACAAGGGCAGTTTATGCAGCTGGTGATTCTCCAGTGGCTCTGCCATCACATAGAATCCTCTGCATCGATCCTAATACACGGGCAATGTATGCAGCTGGCGAGTCTTCAATGGCTCTGCCATCACATAGAAAATTATTCATCAAACGTAGGTGCGAAATAATGCACTTTGTTCATTGATAGTTCTTTCTCAAGAAAAACCGACCCTTTCCCAAAGTAAATCGACCGATGTCCAGTACTTCCCGTATATAATGGGAGGCGTGAAAGTGAAGGGATGCTTCGGTTTATACCGAGCTAGCATTTCGAATTTCGAATTACATCTAAACAATTTTTCCTAAGATCTTTTGATCTTATTCTAAAACATTCAGTAATCCTGCAGAAATCGAAGTGAGAATTTTTCCAGGCTTCAAATCATTATATATATATCTTTATTTGCCTCCTTAACAGGAGAAAATATACATATGTGTTACTACGCATATAAAGTGATGTTAAAAGTGGTTAAATGGCATACGATATAGGCATGAGAGAAATAGCGGTATATACATGTTGTCCTAATCGCATGTTTGGCGATTTCAAAGGAACGACACAGTAACCTTGTTGCTCGTACATAAATAACATTTCTATAATGGTACATTCTTGTTATGACCTGACACGAGACGAGTCTTACTGAATCTATGTCGTCTATCGGGAAGCTCATCCCCATCAGTATGTAACATTGCATTAGCGGCGACAACATGGTGAATGTACAATCAGTAATTCTTTTCTTCAGCAGCATTCGTTCGCATTGAAACTTAGGACAATCCATTACAAAATGATACGTGTCTTCTACACTGCCACATTTCACATATACGAAGACGCCGTTCAACATTGGGTTTAGAGTAGATATTTAAAGCGTTACAGCCTGTCAGTAATTTTACCATTGTTTGACACTGTTTTTGGAGGTGGCCATATTTTGACGACATCTCCCACCAGGCACATATTTTGCACAGGGGAACTACGGTCCTAAAAACAGTCAGACGGGCGTAGAACAGTAGTTCAAATATCCAAAGAGCATGTTCTTTGTTATCTGTTGCGTGTGTAACCATAGATTTCCATTTCTGTTTTGAATAAGTGATGCCATTTTTTACCATACTATACACAATATTACCTAATCCGTAATTCTGAGCAATTTGACAAAGTTGAAAAACTATGCTCTGTTTGCTCAGTTCGCCAGTGGCTTCTAATATACAATAGCGTATAGTAAATACACGTTTAAAAATATTGTCAGACGTGAGCGATAAAATCTGCCATAGGAACATGAGTTTCATTAGATCAATATAACAGGTTATAGGTTTCCATCCTAACAGAGACAAAGCAGCAGGGTTGGCCGTATTCGTTCGGAATTCGCATTATAAGTAACAAAATAGTCAAATGGTCATCAGGATCCAAATAACGATCATACTTAGATTTCATTTTACTTATATACTCTGATATTTCACAGTTGAGAAGATTGTCCATAAGCTGATTGACAGTGGTGTTGTCGAGTCCAACTGTACTGCCGGCTGCCATGCCATCGTTGGATCTCTTTCCTTCCTCTGTGAGCCGGTCTGTCACGAGTAAGAAAAAACATTCTGATGTTTTATATTAATACGAATATATATTTAATGATTGAAGAACGTTTACGCTTGGTGAACATGCTAGATATTATAAATATATTAGCATAACACTAGTCGCCCTCAGCCATAATTCCTCTTTCTATTTGATGGCCACTTGAACTTGAACCATTTGAAAGTCTTCGCACACATATTCTGTAATTAAGCGTCTATCACAGCCATCTAAATTATCCGTCGTTGTGTGGTCTGACTATCAAAATCACCGATTGAGGGAATATTTGCACAACCAGGACAATGTTGCTAGATCATTGTGGAAGCAGGAGAGAATCAACAAATCCTCTTCCAAGACGTTCTCATTCGCGGACATGACAACAACCCACAAACAAGTGCTTAAAAGAATCTTTCTCGCTCAGGCCAGTATGATCATTTCAACTCCAACCATCCAACTCAAGTAAAACCAAGTATCGTCTCATCCA